>CAMRHE010000049.1:7460000-7512500 GCA_947044405.1 Leptodactylus fallax
ATGCAGATATTTTTTTTTTTTTTCTGCAGCTTGTGAATGACATTTGGTAAAATTCTCATCCACTTTACTCTACTGTAAATGTGCAATTCTGCAGAGGAAAATCCACAGCGTATCTGTCCTGTGTGGACATAAACTCTTAGCGTTAAGAGGTTTCACCTAAAAGGAGTTTCCATCCCAGTAATGGAAATATTGGTCGGAACTGGGCATTTTTGCAAAGCTATATCTCATGACTATCTATCTTTTACTGTTTTTGCTCGTGTTTTTGTAGAGTGGGTTGTACGATCAGTACAATGAGATATGATTACATAGCAATTACCTTTTATTATTATAGCTAATACGCCGCCTTTATACCAATAGAAGAGAGGATATGTAAAATACCGACAGTGGATCTGAATTTTGTGTCATCTAGTTTGGTGAAAAATATAGACAGAAGAAGGTGTGGCGCCATATACATGAAATCCCATAGAATTAGAGGAGTGATTGACAGACAGATACAAAGGGCTAGCAAGAAGATACGTGAAATGATTGATCCAAGAAGCCAGCAATGATACTCTGTAAAAGGCGGTGGTCCCAAGGGATGGCATATTGATCAGAGGTGATGGGCTTTAAGCATACTGCTAAGTCTCATTTCTCCGTCTATGGCTTTGTTTGTGATGGAAATGTTCATAAGGCAAGCTGTTTGCTAGAGATGTTTATCCATGTGTGAGGAGCTCCGCTCAATAAATCAGCATCAAGTACTGCGATATATCTGCTGATATGTAAAGTGACCACAGTCGCATTGAGGAAATGTGAAATGGCTACCTATTGTCTATGTATAACCGGCTTTGGAACTCTTTAGCATTTGTGAAGCTGTAACTCCCAGCATACAATAAAACTGTTCACTGGTGGTTGTAGTCACAGCTTAAGAGCTACAGATTGCAGGCTGGAGCCATATGCTTTATTAGAATATTTGTAATTTCTGTAAGCTCTGGTTAAAGTATAGTAGTTTTGTCTCCTGACAAATCCTGAAGAATAAAGTGCTGCCCTCCCCCCCCCCTTATTGAATCCAGACACATTCTGGGTTATCCTAATGCATCCTGGATTTCATTTAATTCCAATGAATCCAAGGCTCCCCTGTTGAATCCCGAGGCATCCCAGGCTATCCTAATTCATCCTGGATTCTGTTGAATCCCGATTAATCCTAGGCTCTCCTGTTAAATCACAAAAAATCTCAGGCTATCTTCATGCATCCACGGATCTCCAGAGGAATCCTGGGACCTACCAACAACTCCCGAGGATTCCAGCTCTCACACGGGAACTCAGTCTCTCTTGACGAATCCCGGGCTATCCTGATGCAACCTGGATTCTGATGAATTGCTCTTCTATTGAATCCCGGCAATCCCGGACTCTCTGAACTAATTCTGGGCTGTTCTGGGTTCACCCAACGAATTCTGTATCCTGATGCATCCCTGGCTCTCCCATCTTGAGGAATCCTGGGCTCTCCTTAGTAATCTTGGATCCTGATGCAACCCGGCCCCTCCAGAGATATTCCAGGGAATCCCAGGCATTCCTGAGGAATCTGGAATCCTGGGCTCTCCTGAATAATGAATCTGGATGTATTCCGTACCCTGATGCCTCCTGGTTCTTATTGAATCTCAAGGAATGTGGGGTTCTCCCGATTAATCCCAATGCATCCCAGGCCCTCCATTAAATCCAGAGACAACCTGGGCTCTGTCAAGGAATCCTGAATCCTAATGCATTCTGGGCCCTCCAGATATAGCCCAATGAATTTCAGGCGTTCCTGAGGAATCCCAGGTTCTCCTATGGATCCCGTGGATTCCTGGGCTTTCCTGATGAATCCCAATACATCCCTAGGCTTTCCCAATAAATTTCTGAGCTTCCCTGGTGAATCCTGAGAAATTTTGGGCTTTCCTAAAGCATTTTGAATTCTGAGGAATCCCAGGCTCTCCCTTAGAATCCCCATAAATACTGAGCTCTCCCGAGGATCTCTGGGTACCCTGAGGAATCCCAAGACATCTTGAGCTCTCCCGAGGGACCCCATATGGTAATGGTAAGGGGCTGATAACATAAACAAAAGTTTGTGCTATCCTTCTCCCTGGGGTCATCTGAAGCCGCATAGAAAAAGGATTAGTGATTCTCGTCTCCCCGCACGTTGCCAACAGGATCCTCAATCCTCAGTTGGCTCGCCTCTTGTTCTACACATGGGCTGAAGGATGAACTGTACGTATTATTTCAACTTACTGCAACTCAGGTCTTTAGTAACAAGGGCATATATATGAGAGTTCTTTTTTGGGTAATGGGTTAAAGTGGTTTTCCCAGAATCATAACTTCCATATAATAGGTGATGAATGTAGTAGAGCTGTGAGCCTTAAAGGGGTTTTCCAGGCTACAAATATTGATGATCTTTCCTATTGATAGGTTATCAATATTGGATTGGTGGGGGTCTGATACCCGGCACCGCCACTTATATACAGAGAATAGAGCAGGAAGCAGACAGCGCTGTTCTTTATGTGTGGCAGAACTGAGTCAATGCAGCTCAGTTTCCATTGAAATGAATGGCGGCTGATCCACAGTACCTGATCAGGCCACTACACAGAACAGAGCTCAGGATTCATGTTCTTGTGGTCAGTAGGAGTCCCTGTGATAAGATTCCAGCGATCAGACACTTGTCTCCTATCCTGTGCATAGGACTTCACCCTGTGCTTCATCTTCATCGTTATCCATTTATATTCATTAACATAGAGTTAGTCATTTGCCAAGGCGCATAACTAATAGGCAGTATTGGCTAATTGACTTTGGCTGTCTCTGTGAAAAGCAGGGTGTGTGGGATTGTGTATGAAAGCCTCCTGTTTTATGATATGCTTAAATGCTGAAGCGTGGGAGCACCGAATAAAATGACAGTGGGGACATGTGGGGTGACAATCGGCTAGAAACCCATGAGCATTAAAAATGAAAGAGTCTCCAACATCACCTAGGCCGTATGATATTAGGTCGTCTTTGGGATCTCGCAAATACACGTGTGGGCATCTGCAAAACTGGATAATGAACTGGGCCAAGCCAGTTGGATGTGCCAATATGATGTATCTGGCAGCTCCTTCCCCTGCCGAAACTGGTTAAAATGAATCACTTAACATAATGGGTTTGGTCAGGTGATCGTCATATAGAATAGCGGGGCTGCGAGGTATAGCGGGGCTGCGAGGTATAGCAGGTCACTGTTATTGTATAGCAGTCGGGGTAGATGTACTGTAATTGACCCGTTTCCCCCTTAACTTTAGCAATTCTGAGTGTCTCCGTACCCCCACTCATCAAAATTTCTGGCATATTTTTTTTTTTTTTTTTTTTTTTTCTTTCTTTCCTCGGTGATGTAGTTGAAGTCTTATTTCCAGCAATTGAAGAGGATTTGAGAAAAACATCACAAATTCTACCATGTTTTAATTTTTTCATTTTAGTGATACTGTTAAAGGGAACCTTTCAGGAAACATCACCATCTACAGTTCCTTTTGGACTGGTGGTTTAAAAAAAAAAAGCCTATCCCTAACCCTGTCGGTGCCTGCATTGACCAAAAAAAAGAAAAAAAAACTTTCCAACTTTCCCGACTTCTGTATTCCCAGTGCCTGTGCTGTGCATTTGTGCACTAAAGCTGGCGGAGTACACCCCGGCCTGGGCGTGCTTATCCCACACCTCGAATGTGTGCACAGTATGTAGTACCGGCTTCAGTGACCATGTTGGGGCAAGGCTGGTCCATAAGGACCTGCAGGTGGGTTAGTGTCTCAAAAAGCCCTGACAGGTTCCCTTTAATATGTATTCCTCTTGTTGGCACAAATACAGAGATACTAAACAAGTATAGTTGGTTTTATGTGGGATGAGGGGAGAACTTTGAATACTTTGTGTTCCATACAGTCTCGCCTAGAAGTGTATCACCTACAGGCAGTCTATTAGGTCATGTCTCTGGCATGGCCTAGTTGGTAGATACCTGTTGTGCCTTTTGGCTTTTGTTACCATGGCGACTTCTCTCAAGTGGGTTCCAACTGTTAATCGCACAGGCACAGTAAGTATACGGCAAGTAGCCTATAGGCACAGCATGCAGTGACGTACATTTTAGGGTAGAGTAACACGACAGGCTTTGTTACAGGCATTTCTGCAATCGAAAGTCCGATCCATTTGTCTAAATAGAGTTGTTATGGTGGCAAATGAATGGGATAGTCACAGACCTTTCTGCAACAAAATCTGCCACATGTGAGCCCACCCTTATTTTATTGTGTTCCAAAGGGGGTTAATGGCAATCTTTGTTCATATGGTCACATTTACTGGATTATGATCCAGACAGAGAGGTCCTATCATTCCTACGAGCCATAGATGCATAGCTATGGCCGCAATACGATGAGCCTACCCATTCAGAGCATTTTGCCATGAAAAATAATTTGTCATGAGAAATTATTGCACATTGACCTTGATCCACCTGATTTGTTATAGAGGAACAGTCAGCGTCTTTTTAACCTCCTAAACAGTTACCTGGGGAATTTGACGCCCTCTTTAAGATAACCATGTGTGTGATTTGATCCTGTAAAGACATATTCCAAGTCCTTGTCTTGTGCATCTGTCTTGTTGATGTATTGGGAGTGTATGGGGGTTGGTTGCTGTTTTCCCACTTTATGTTCAGTTGTCTTTTTAGATCTGAGACCTTGGACACTCACCTCTGTAGATTACATTTAGATTGTTAGCTTTGGAGGTTAAAGGCGGCGCTGCCTCAGCTTGTGTAAACAGGCGGCGATGCTGCCTGCATGTAGCAGCATTAGCCCAAATCCTTTGTCTCCTTGTATGTGATAAGCTGTCATGTGGATAAAGGATGGCTTACAAATTCAGATGCCTGTATACTCCCAAATTTTGAGATCGCCATAAACCATTTGTAGTTTAATATGGTAGTATAGGAAGAATAAGTGTTTTGGAAGTTGTGGTGTGATTTTTTTTATTTATTTATTTTTTTAATTTGTGAATGGGTCTATGAAAACAGACCAAATAGGCCTTTACTCTGTAGGCTATTTCTAGGTTTACAGTTAGTGATTTTAATGAAATAATTTTTTTATTTTATTTTTTTTTATTTTGTAATTAAAAAAAAAATATATATATTTTTAGATTAATTTACAGCAATTTGCTTCATTTACACATTCTCAGTGTAGTTTATAATATACTAACGTGTCTATAATTCTTTAATTTATCACTGGAAAAAAAAAATCTGAAAATAAAAGTAATGGCGTAACCATGTGAGTTTGTTTCCCACCCCTCAAATAATATAATATATATATATAATATTTTTTTATATTTTTTTTTTTTTTTAACATCCATTCATTATACTGGGTTGTCCATTAGTTTCTTCGGTGTATGTAGTGCTCTACTACGTTAGCCGTAATAGTTTCCTGTCCTGCAGCAAGGATCTCTGCCCTGTTACTGATCCGCTTCACTTTCTAGTCCTTTTAATGACTTCTTGTTTTTGTTCTGCTCCCTGTCAGCGAGGAGCTGCCTGGCGCTGGGTTACAAGTAGAAAAGGAAATGACAGGTTAATTTGTACGGTTTCTCTAGGAGCAGGAGTGTTTTGCAAGCCTTGTATGAGGATAACACCGAGGGACTGTGCGGGATATTCTCTGATCCTCATTTGAAGAGCCTGGGGATGGGGATGTTGTTCCAATGTCTGCAGGTCCCTGGCATCAGTGTGCTATTGATCTGTTATTTCTCTTTGTTTTGCAAGCACTGGCCAAGCCTAAACAGTGATGGTGACGTCATCATTCAGGACCAATATTAATTTATTTTATTGGTTGGAAAAGTTATCGGGTCATCATACTTTTATTCTTGGGCGACGTTCACATTTGTGTCAGTCTCCATTGGAATGTCCGCCTGAAATCGGTGAACGAAGAAGTCCTGCACACGCGGCTCTTTCATCTGCCGCTTTCATTTTAAAAACAATGGACCCCCCGATGGACCTCATTATAGTCAATGGGGTCTTTTGGGCTCCAGATGTAACCATTATTTTAGTGGTCTGTGTGTCAGCCGATGCTTAGTGTGAACCTAGCGTCAGTCTCTAGTTGTGCAATATAGAGCACTGCAAGAATTGTCTTGTAATAAAAGGGAAATTGCTCCAATAATACAAATTATCACAGGATCTGTCTGATCTTGGAACTTGGTCATGACACTTAAGAGAATTTTTATGGAAGGAGTTTGTAACATATTCTGTATCATAAAGACCAAAATATTTAACCCTTGATAGAAAAAAAGTCAATGGTGAAGTCCTAGAGATCTCCACTTGTGTTGAGCATCAGTGTTGTTGTTACTACTGTGTGTGTATTTTTGAGACGGACCACCAATAAGGTCTCCATTACTTATATTTTAGGATTTTTTTTTTTTCACTTCCAGATTTCAGATCGCTGTAGCGGTTACACGGCGTTACTTTTACATCTTCCCAAAACAGTTCTGTACTGTGTAGATTTGTCTCGGGAAGAGGAAAAAAATGACTAGAATATAGCTAGAATAAAATTTTACCATAGCACATGTGCGCTCCTGGATGTAGATTGTTAGATGTTAGTGGCCAGCTCTGGTTTGTATATATAGAAGCCATCAATTCAGCCGTTACCTATTGACTGGCTGCCAATCTATTGTCTAGATCTTGGTAAGATACCTGGGATGGATCTCTGGTTCCTTGGCGTGCAGAAAAAACATAAGCATGGTTAAGTTTATGTACAGTGGGATGACCTCTGTAATCTTGGAATCCTTTTCTTTTTTGCATTATATTATGCCATAGGCCCGAAATCCTTATTTTTGCTGTCTGTGATGACCAAAGCCATCCTGAAGATGTTGAACATGACTGAAGCCTGGCATACAGACAGAAATGAAACATATTTTAAAAAAATTGTTCCAAACCAGATCAAACACATTGAAGAAAGAAACAACTAGATAAGACTGTGTTCACATCCGCATTGGAGTCATGGTACACAAAATAATACAGCATGATGTGTTATATTGTGTGTGAGAATGACAGGTTCCATGGTGGAAACACGGTGTCCCCCATAATAATAAATGTGCTCCACCTGGATCCGTTTCTGTTCTGAAACAGATCCTTTGCATCCATTGTTTTCATTTTGTAAAGTAGCAGAAATCTTAGTGCAGATGTGAACAAGCCCTTACATTAGATAATATGAGGTCTGGCCTGCTCAGGGTGACTTAATGTGTGCCTGCTGTATCACAGAAGCCATTCTAGTAGGTTTCCATTGCTTTTACTACATCCTCAGATGAGCCAAATACCGTCTCTTGCTGTGACCCAGAGTCTAGTTTTCATACGGAGTTGCTGAGAATTGGTGTATGGTGGGTGCGTGGCCAGCCTGAAAAACCAGGCTCTAGTGTTAATGCACCGGATTGGAATAAGGTCCCGCAGACACTTAGGCTAAAGCCCCACGTTGGGGAAACACAGCTTTTTTTTTTTTTTTTTTTTTTTTTTTGTTGTTGCAGCTTTTGCTGCGTTTTTTTTTTTTTTTTTAACCAAAGCCAGGAATGGATTTAGCAGCAGGTAGAAGTATAAGAACTTCCTATATATTTCCCGTTCCTTTTGTAGCCATTCTTGACTTCGGCTCAAAAAACCACAGCAAAATCTGAAACAAAAACAGCTGCGTTTCCGCAACATGGGGTCGTAGCCTTAAATGGGCATTTCCTGCTGGAAAAAAATTGCCAGTTTTTTTTTTTTTTCTTCAACTTTTCTTCATATTTTATTGAAGTGCATATTTACGCAGTTTTCTACTATACTTTGACCTTGAGTTCCTTGTGGTCAGGAAGACATTGCTTATGTTGAACGGTTGAAAATTTGGTTGTAGTATGCACAGCACATGACCGAGTGTGCATATGAGGTGGGGCTGAGTTTGCAGCAGAATGCACTTGGATGACACTCGGTGTATTCCGTGATGCACTTTCGTCTATGGGGGTTTCTGATCGCACCTGCTCTATTTTCATCACCCTTTAAAGGAGCATCGGATGGCACACTCGGATGTGTGCATTGAGCTTAAGAGTATTTATAGTACTAAACTGTTAGACTAGATTCACATCTGCGCCGGAATCTGTTTGGAGAGACTGTTACAGTGACTGCCGAAAATCCCCAGACGTTCTTTCTGTTTAAAACGACGAACCTTGTTAGACCCCTTTGACTATATCAGGTACCATATGGGTCTGCTGTTCTGATGGACCAGGACAATAAACACCCAGGCGCAGATATGAACCTCAGAACCAAGCATGCCCTATTTTCGCTCCTTTACATACTACACAAAGGTACTACATAAAGGTGTTTTCAGAAGCTGGGGCATTCAGGTATGGTGTGCCATACCGGTCCCTGGTCTTTGACCTCCTGTTCACACATGAGTGCCTCAGGTTGAATGGAGATTCACTGCCCAACCACTGGCTCCATCCCTCACATTTGAACCAAAGATCCCTGGGGAACTGAACGAAGCCTGCCCACTGGATCCCTGGTTGAATGGAGAGTATGCATATATTTTTTTTTTTCTTGGGTGTGCCAAGTTATTGATGGGGATAACTAAATGATTGGTGGGTTTCTGACCTCTCAGACCCCCACTGATCAAAAATTGGGACTTCTCCAATCCTAATGGAGTGATAAGCCGAGCATGCACCCTGCCGCTCTCTTCATTCTCTATGAGAATGCTGCAGGTAGCCAAGCACTGTACTCAGGACAGGTGAACCAGAGCCCCGCTCTCAGGATCGCTGAGCGTCCCAGTGGTCAGATATTCCCTATTCTATTGTTGCAACCACTTTAAACCTCTGCAGGTGAAAAAAACAATCGTAGGAACATAATTAATATTAAAGTCCCTAAAAAAAAACAAACTTTAATACTCCCTCGTGTGTGTTTTTGTTTTTATGTATAATTCATGTTGTATCCTTTCCCTTGTAATAAAGCAGTAGTGTGTTTTTTTTTTTTTTTTTTTTTTTTTTTTTGTGAATGTTTGTGTGAATTTATTACTGCACATCTTGGACAATTTTTAGTGATTTTAATATATATATTTTTTTTTCTTCTTTTATAAGGCATTCAAGGAGATGTTATATGCAGCCCAAGACCAGGCCCCCTCTATAGAAGGTAAGACGCTATTCATCTTTGGTTCATTGATTGGAAGAAGATAAATCTTACTTTGACCTGTGTCCATAAACCCATAAATTCAGTGTCCTGAAGCTTGACTATTCACCATAAATTAACATGCCACCCATCTGCCATCTCACACTATATAGACGTCCCCCTACAGATGCGACTATTTGTCCTCTGAGTGCAGTTTGTCATTTAGTCAGTGGTAGTTGTGTCTGTCTATATTTAGATGTGTGCCGTCTATCTTTTGCTGCTCCACAATTTGTATACAAAAGTGGAGAACATTTCAAGAAGGTGCCTAGTAATCTTCAGCTGTCGCTGGCAGGAGCGACATAGAAAGGTCATTTCCTGTTTTAATGTTGTCACTCTCTCTATTTAAAGGAGAAATGTTGTGTTTGGGACTGATCCACTTGGATTGCTTTACGCTTGTCTTTTGTGTGCTGATTTGAGTCTTTAAGGAACACTAAATCTAGAGGAGGAAACGGGTGACAATCTTACCCTCACTGTCAGTCTGTCTGCATCATTGTCTGCAGTTTTAGAAAACAAATAGCCCTGTAGAAATCCTGCAGAGAACATAGGTTGATTTTCTGAAGGTAACATCTGATGGAGGTGGAGCTTAGTCAAGGGGCAGGGCTTTGTGTTCTACAGTAGACAAGCGGGAGGGGGAGGCTCCTGCTGCAGCTCCTTGTCTTATAGCTAGAAACAGGACAGTGAGGAATGACCTGGTCTTTCTCCTGAGACACACAGAGAAGATTTCTTTACAGCTATAACTTAAATAAAATGGGATCAAGAGTTGGAGGAAGAGATTAAAGGGGTATTCTGGTAACAAGAGGTTATTTCCTATCCAAAGATAAGGGGTAACTTGGAATGCAAGACCCTACTCCATTTATTTAATTGTGAACCGTACTATGTACTATGGCTTTCTTCGACTGTTCCCATTAAAATGAATGTAATGGTGACCACATTTCCGACCTGCCGTTTAGTCCAAACTGGGGCCCCCACTGATCAACTTACCCCAATACCCATTTGTGCTGTGATTTGTTTGTTGTTGTTTTTTTTTTCTTCTAACTTCCTACGTTTTGTGTTTTTAAGTTTCCCTTTATATAGAGCGACATTTTAAGTCGGCATGCACATGTATGGGGGAGCAGAGATGAATAGGTGTCTGCTGACAACTATCGAAGGTGTATGGGATTCAGATTCATACTATGAGCAGCATTTACATTTGGGTCACATTTTCTGCCAACAAGATTTTTACAATTTGTTTTTTAAATAAAGATAATAACATGGAATATTAAAAAAGGCATTACCAAAAATTGTTAAAAATATGTTTAATATAAAAACATGGTTTAAACAATAGGTAGTTTCCATTTAAAGGGAATCTGTCAGGGCAATTTGGGACACTAAACCACCCACATGTCCATATGGACCTGGGGTTTAGTGTCCCAAATTACCCTGTTATAACGCAATCCATGGCCGCATTAAAAATAAAAAAGCTTTATACTCCCCCTGCCGCTGTACTCCCCGCACCTGCAGAGTTCTTCAATGAAGCCAGAAGAGTACTCCTCGGCTTCAGTGCGCATCTTCGGCTTCACTGAAGAACAGCACAGGCTCCGGGAGGCGTACCTCATGAATAAGCCGGACCGATCTCACCAAACAGCGTCGATCAGACCCTTCTCTAGGTAAGTATAAAGGTTTTTTTATTTTTAATGCGCCTGAGGATTGCATTACAACAGGGCGATCTGGGACACTAATCCCCAGGTCTATAAGGATCTGTGGGTGGTTTAGTGTCCCAGACTGACCTGACAGATTCCCTGGCATGCTCGATCCCATGCTATATTAGAGTAGTGACTGTGGTGAGGCACCAGCATAAGGAGTGTCACTGTATGGGGTCCGATGTGTGCATGGGCCATACCATATCAACACCTTTCATTCTGGGTTATATTGTATTGTACTTTTGTTCCTTATGTACGTTTGCAGACGAAATATAACATTTATATTACTGTAGAATGTAGAACCTGGGAAAATATAATTACATTTATTCATATGTATGTCTCCATGGCAACAAGAATGCAGGCAGCCATTGTTTATACCGCTGAAACATTGTGCAAAGCAAAAAGCCAAGGATTACATTACATTACATTACATTACTACGCTTTTATGGAAAGATTAAGGGTACGTTGACATGGTGGAATCTGCCAGGAAATAAATCTGCCTCCCATTGAAATGAATGGGAGTCAGACACTGCTTTTCTTGGTAGCTGAAAAAGTCATCGGGGGGGGGGGGGGTAAGCCATGATGCCCAATTGAAGGGAATGGGAGTAGGAAATCTTTTTGCCTAGATTTCCATAGAGGATTTTGCTTGTGGTCGAAATCTGCCGTGAAAACTTAACCTAAGGATCCCCTTCCACTACACTTTGGCTGGATTCACACACAGCCTTATGCTGCTTTTTTTTTTTTTTTAAACCATTGGTTTTGTGTCTTGGGGGAGGGGGGGGGGGTCAGTGATTTCTCTAAGCATTTAAATAGAACTCGTCAGGGCGATTTGGGACACTAAACCACCTGCAGGTCCTTAGCTTCCCTAATTGCTCTGGTGTAAAGCCATATGTGCCTGCAATAAAAATAAAAAAGCTTTGTGCTCGCCCTGCCGCTGTACTCCCTGCACCGGCGCAGTTCTTTCCTGAGAGGAGTATATCTCTGCTTCAGCGTGCATGTTCTGAAGCTCCAGAGATGACTATACTGTACACTTACCTAGTAAGTAGAAAGGGTTAGCTTTCAAAATGTGGGCACGAATAGATTTAAAACAGGAAAGTTTGGGACACTAAACCCCCAGTCTATAAGGGCCGGTGAATGGTTTTAGTGTCCCATATGGACCTGACAGGTTAAACAGAAAACATAGTGTGTAAGGGGAGACTTCTTGTGGATTTTTACAAGACTGTTTTGTATATGTCCAGTGGGTTATACAGAGGGACTGCCACTACAGGCTTTGTTAGACTTGGGTCACACCTTGTTCTTGCATTGGAAGTATTCCCTTGCATGTACCTCAGACATGACTTTAGGCCGCCATACAACCAGCGTATGCTGCATGCATTGGCATATGACTTTTTCCTATACAGATAAAGCAACATAAAATAAATACTACATTGTATATTTTTAGCCTAATGTGAGCCCATGGGTGACAAATGCCTACGTATGTGTATACAGTGGGATACATCACAGCCTTTCATCTGAGGTATGTGTTGTGAGATCATTATAATGTATTCCTTTAATGTAAACTCAAAGCGATATGTGAACAGAGCCTTATACGTGCTGCTTACCCACATTGGCTTCTTATAGAAGTATTGCACATGGTGGTAGAATAATAATACATTTTTTTTATATAGCGCCAACATATTCCACAGCACTTTGCAAAATGTAGGGTTCAAGTACAGATCTACTGCTTACTTTTTAGATCATTTTTGATATATTACCTGCCCCTTTAATACTTCACTGTAAACACTGAGTATTTTGTGTTTAATGGAGACTTTCTGTCCCCAGTATTGCTGAAAATCTGTTCTCCTTTCACTCGCACCTTCCCTCTCCTCGCTGCTGAGTACTAGTTTGGCTGACTCCTCTCCTGGCGGTTCTTAGCATGGGGTCGGCAGACGGTAGATCACAGCTGTGCTGTAATAGTGGCAGGTTCGTAGGCATGTGAGAACTATCTCGCCGTGAGCGCAAGCTGTCCCCGCTCTTCTCATGCCTGAGGATGGAGCTTGTGTGCAGCGCTGGGTGGAGCTGGTACTATAGCTCTAGGATGCCAATTACAAACCTCCCTGTCAGTCTCTTGACTCCTGTCTTTGTTGCTTTTTAGCCTCATTTATTATCGTCTTGTTTTCTTATTCCCAGATCTTTCCTATTATGAACCTTTTTCTGACAGTTTCGACCACCTTCACCGTAAGACGCCGTTGTCTGCAGCCGCGTAGCTCCTCTGCTCCTGCGTCTTTGTAGTATGCTGCCCAGTTTATACCATGTGGGAACGTTCCTCAAACATCCCCTGGTGCAAAGTGAACGCATTACTGGAAAGTCAACAGTATCCAGTCTTGTAGAGGAAAGAAGCGGCATTGTTTGGAATAGGATTCTTCTTCTTCAGGATGTTACATCTGTTGCACCAGGGAATCTTTGATGTTTACCTCCCTTGGTGATGGAGGAAAAGCTGGGCTAGGTTACAAGTTCTCATTACTAAATTTTCCTTATTTACCTTCTGTAAAAGGTCTATTTTTTTAGTTTCTATTTCTAGCTATTTCCATCCGCTCATTCACCTATATAGTGTATGTATGTGCTGTAGGTACCACCAGCAGGACTGTTCTCTCCCCCCTCCTCTTCAATTCTTCTGCTCATTTAGCAGATGTGCTGCCTTCTCCCCAGGCTCCTTAGGATTCAGGGCGTCCAGGATGAAAGCGTGCCTGTAAATTATTCATTGTGATTATCTGCCTCACTGCCCGGGGTCCACTGGCGATTTTCTGTCTTCTGCATTTTTTTTTTTTTTTGTCCCCCCTCGATCCCCCCTTCTTTCTCACTCCCACTCCCAAGGTGTTCTGGAGATCGCTGAAAGAACATCAATCTTTACAGATGAGAGACGTTGACAGGTTGGAGAAGTGGACAGCTAATATTTATTAATATTTCACAATGTCGCCTTTGTTTATCCTGTAAATGTGGAAAATTCACCTTCCAAGTATAACCGCTATATATGGCAACCAAAGATACAGTGCAAACCCCCTCACCAGTCTAAATCTCGGCAGATGGGGGTTCGCTTGCATGAGCAAATGTGTTGCTATATGAAACTGTGAGCCGTAATTCTGTTAGCATCGGCCTGGAGATGATGATTTTTATTATTTTTTTTTTTTTTTTATTTATTCCAAGGAATAAGGCTAAGTTGATCATCATGAACAATAAAGCCTGCTATCTTTGGAGCACTGAAAATACGTTATAGCCGAGACTATATTAACTTTATTGTACTGAGAAAACAACTGTCTTTATCACAGAAGTGGTAACCCCAAGGACTCGATCCGGCACTCAGGCACCATTACAGAAACCGCACACATTAAATTTCATGTGTATTTAAGCTCATGTCACGTGCCCTTTCATGGGTTATTAATGCATTACCACGCACTGATATTGCATTTATAGGCTTTGTTATGAGCCTGCAAGTGCACCACATAAGTCTTGTTAAAAGAATCTGGTAAATATGATTCAAGATCATCTAAATTTGGGCCTGCAGACAAACAGCTGGACACATGGCAAGCAAACAGAACAGAAGTCTCTTCGTGCACTTTTGTTTTTTCCATTGTGCTATTATGTTGTTGCCCACAGGTAGGCCAAAGCACCGACTACGACTACAACTCCACGTCTCTAGTTCTCCTGATGTGTCTGTTTGACTAGATAAATGTATTCTTCGTGAAAAGAACACTTTTGCAACATTTTTTCTAAGTACTCTACATTGTGCTGTTCCTCTGTTATCCCTCCTAGTAATTTATGAATAATTTGACCACCAGTTGGAGGCGTGTCCTTTCATAGTCTGACGCTGTCCAATCAGTGCTGCCAATATGACTGTGTAGGGACACGCCCTGTTGACAAGAAAGCTGGTAACACCCAGGCATTAATTGATTTATACCTTTCTAGTAGGGATAGCAGAGGAACAATGCAAAGTTTTAAGAGAAGATGTTCCAGAATTGTTTCATTGAGAACATGAATGTTTACAGGCAGCCAGCGGGTCTTACATTCCCTGTAAGCACTCTAGGAAACACAATTTATATGTAGTGTGTTCTTGGGTATGTGTTATTTATTGTCTGTATATCCAGTGTTGTGACAGAGTACACACAACTCTGTGCTAGTCGCCATTGGGGTTCACAAAGTAACCAGGGCGTTGTCTGCTAAGTATGGTTGGTGGCAGCTCAAGTATTCCCTGACATGCGCCCTCAGGGTAAACACCGAGTAGACCTGTTGTCTGGCTTTTTATTCCCCTGAGTGGTAAGGACTGTAAGAGGTGGGTTAGTTTCATACTTGGAATGTCCTGAGTATGGGGCTAAGGGTCCCTACACACTTATGGTCCAGAAAATATATCCGTATATCTGTTGTATTTCTCAGACTGAATCCTGTTTAGAGACCTGGACTCCCCGCATCATAGTCATCGATTGTGTTAGGAGTCCCTGATTCTACTGCCCCCTACTGGTCCCATGGGGAGGCAGGGACTCCTAGTATCATACAGTAGATGACTATGATTCTCAGGAGTCCCGGTCTCTAGATGGGATTCAGGCTGGGAAATAACACTGATACATTCTCCAGATAACTGGCCATGTGCAGGGACCCTGGTGGTCTTTGCTGCTGTTCACACAGTTATTTATCTTACTTGTATAGCGCCAACATATTCTTTTACTCCCTTTCAAATCTAGAAAAAGTTGGTATCAGATTTGACCTGATAACATCTGTGAAACCTAAAAATCCTGAGTCTTAATTGAA
Organism: Leptodactylus fallax; assembly: GCA_947044405.1. Lineage (NCBI taxonomy): Eukaryota > Metazoa > Chordata > Amphibia > Anura > Leptodactylidae > Leptodactylus > Leptodactylus fallax. The sequence continues at coordinate 7,475,613 of CAMRHE010000049.1, forward strand.
TTGTATATACAGCTATCTCTAGAAAAACAAGGGAAGAAAAAACACTGATAAGGAGATTAAAAAATCAATCGGGACATAACTCCAGAGGTGAATAGGGACACAATACAGTATATTTCTCTCTAATCTAGTCCTCCTGTGTGGTGATGGGAGTGTCTAAAGAGATCCAAACCTCCGATTTTTCTTATGAGTGCTATAATATGGGTGTACTGTGTTGTGTCTTGTCTCTATGTAGTTAGTTCAGTAGGGTGCATTTCCTTATGTGCACACAGGGCTTGGGTATTTAGGCAATAGCAGCTCAGGTCAAAACTAATCTCTACCTGCCCCAGTAGAGAGGTCAGACTACTGTTTGTCTCAGCACATCAGAGCTGCAGGTCATGTCACATTGTCCTATTGTCTGCAGGTGTTTGTTTTGCAACTGGTTAAAAAAAAAAAAAAAAAATTCTCGTAATTATTTATTCCAAACTGACTGGTTAGGAGTCCTTAAGGGGAAACTGGTTATTTGTGAGGCCCTGTCTGACAGCATATGAATGCGGAAGAGAGATTTAGGTTTCTATGATATGGAACAGGATTTCTAGATAAAAAGTGGAGTAAATCCTGGCGGGAGTCCTAGGATAGACACTGGGAGTCCTGCCTTACCCAGCCCCCCACAGAGGATGACTAAGAGCCACCTCTGTATAAACTGATATAGGGACAGCTGTCAATCACTGTGTGTGGGCGGGGTTAGCAGGACTCCCTGTCTCTCCTAGGAGTCCTGTCAGGATTTTCTCCTTTTTATTTAGAAATCCTGCTCCACGTTATATAACCCTATATATCGCAGAGCTCAGCGTCCCTCCCTCTATCACATAACCCTATATATCACAGAGCTCCGCTTCTCTCCTCTATCATAATCTGATCTCAGACATCAAAATGGATGCTATAAGGCTTCATGTACATGTCCGATGGGGCATCTGAAGGTCCATTCTGTTTTGATGAAAATAGATCAGGTCCTATCCGTCTCCATTTCATTGGAACAGAACGGGTTGGAAACCCTCATAGCAGTAAGTGCATAACGTAATGCACGCTGAGTGTCATCGGACTGCGTTTCACTCCAAAATTGGCCCCAACTCTGATGCACACTTAGCTGTGTACATGGGGTCTAATATAAGATCTTGCAGTCATGCCATATGCTAAGCAGTAGCTTGAATGTGCTGGTGCGCATCAATATGTTTTATAGTTTGAGAATCCTGACCGTCCAGCAACAAAGATACCAAAGTGGTCCCTAGAGTGCTGTGCTGTGCCCTCCTCACTGCATCTTATTATCCATCCTAAGGATGGCCAAGGACAATCCTCTGATGTAAAGAATGGTCTCCTCTTACCTTATGGTAAATATGATTATCAAATCCACAGGAACCTCTTGTGTAGGTAATGTTCTAAATAAATTCTGTGCTCTGGTCTATCCGTGTAAATGTTTGTGTAGACTTGTACATTGGTGGTCACCGGCTACTTTCAGCATCAGCCTGGGTTTATTGTTTGATGATCTGGTTTTATTTTACATTATTTTTTATGCCCTAATTTTAACCTTTATAAAGCTGATGGCTGCCCTTTAAAAATCCACTTAAACAGAGAATGGTGTGTGTGTGTATATATGTTTGTTATATATGCATGGCTATCTTTCTTAGGTTATTTTAACATACATTTTTTTTCCATGAGCATTTTCTGCACCAAAATCTGTGTGTAAAACTCTTAACTGAATTGGCGAAACTGCTCCATCTGTTCAATAGATGCATTTTTTTTTTTTTTTTTTCTGCATAAGGTTTTTTTTGTGTTTTTTTTTTTTTTTTTTTTAGTGACATATCAATTATTGGTAGCGGTACAGGATCTACCGATAGATCACTGGATCAATAGCATCCAATGGGAAGCTGAAAACCTCATCAAAACAGTGTAAAAAAAAAAACGCATGAAACCCGCATAAAAAAACCTTATGGCCAGAGGAGATTTCAAAGTGGATTTTTCCACTTCCAAAAACTCTGGGTGAACGTACCCTAAAGGTTCCTCCTCTATTTCAGTGCTGCAGGGCTGGTCCCTGGGGCTCATGGTCACTTGTTAGACCAAAAGAGAGGGCAGCTCAGCCAGTCACTGACCTTACGCTAGTTTCCGCCGGGACCTCTAAAACAGTTACACACGGAGCCTGGAGGACCCATTGACTATAATGGGGTCTGTCCATTGTTTATAAACTGTGCAGGACTTTTTCCTTCTCCGATTTGCGGTGGACACTGCACTGGGGTCTCCAATCCGTCGCAGATGTGAACAGAGCCTTAGCCGTTATGTGTCCACATGGAATACCCTTTTAAAGAGGGCCTACCAGCTCCACAAGCATATTCAACTGCCACTGCTTTACAGGGCACATTAATAACCAATGCATGTTGTTTATGTCATTATTATAGATTTGGGGAAAAGTACCTTTGAAGTCTTTTATGCACATGAGGCACTTGGTGCACTGGGTGTTTGGAATCTGAGCTGCAAGAGCAGCGCTCCAGGGAGCGCAAGTGACATGAACAGAGCCTGTTTGTTTAGTCGCTGTGCTTCTATGTATTTAAAAAAAAAAAAAAAAAAAAAAACCCAGATACTCACCTAGCCTTGGTCCTCCATTAGGGCGGTGTGTCTCCTGTTCCTTTCGGTGATAGCATTGGTTGGGTTGGAAGTGCAGTGGCTTACGTGACTGCTGAGGCCAGTGATTGGCTGTAGTAGACACCTAAACCTCTGAACCTCTGGCCTGGCCAGTTTTGGCACTGGTGGGATTGAAGGATGTGCTGCCCAAACAAAGGACTGGAGGTTGCCATACACTTCAGATTTACATCTGCTAAACCTTGGTGTTGGTCTTGGTGTTACAAGCTGACCATCTGATGTATTATGGAGGTGGGGAAGAAGCATTAGGATTCCATCATCACAGGAGACAAGTCGTTGCCAGAGGTGTCTCGCAGTGGCCTGTTCCCCTCTTGCTATTTAAAACATGCAAATGCTTGACCGAGCATGCATGTGTATGGGTGGGGGATTGGGAGGAATAACTTTAGTCAACAGCTGTCTAGGAATGGCCTTTGGCAGACAGACCGCTATCTCAGGTATATGGCCAGCTTTAGTAATGCAGTAAATCAGGTTATGGTGAATGTGATCTTCTGCAGGATGTGGCTCCTCCTCATGTGCAGTGCTTATAGTGCTGTATACTAGAAGTAACTATTAGCTGGCGTCTGCGGCCGCCTGTCCTTATTTGTTTGTATTCGTCATGCTTGCTCACAAGCTCAATAACGTTTCGGATCAGTACTTTCTCTGCATACACAATTGTGTTCTAAATTGAAAACCATATGGATTGCTGCCTAGCTGCCAAAAATATAAATGTTACACGTCTCTCTTGAGGCCATACATCATCCTGGAGATAAGGAAACTCATTGGCTTTATTAAAAAGATGGCTGATAAGCAGTTCTTTTATATTGGTGGGTGGCTTCAGAAGCCTAAGAAGACATCTTGGATATAAGAGTTTGTGTAGATTTGTTCCTTATAGATCCTTGGTTGTGATGGGGTTATTTAAAGTGAACCTCACAGATGTTTATTGCCCTTTGTGAAATAACCCTATGATAGAGGGAGCTCAGCTTCTCTCGTCTGTCATATAAACCTATTTATCAGAGCTCAGCTTCTCTCCCTCTATCAATAACCTATATATCACAGAGCTCAGCTTCTCTCCCTCTATCATATAACCCTATATATCACAGAGCTCAGCTTCTCTCCTCTATCATATAACCCTATATATCACAGGGCTCAGCTTCTCTCCTCTATCATATAACCCTATATATCACAGAGCTCAGCTTCTCTCCTCTATCATATAACCCTATATATCACAGCGCTCAGCTTCTCTCCTCTATCATATAACCTATATATCACAGAGCTCAGCTTCTCTCCCCATCATATAACCCAATATATCACAGATCTCAGCTTCTCTCCTCTATCATATAACCCTATATATCACAGAGCTCAGCTTCTCTCCCTCTATCATATATACCTATATATCACAGAGCTCAGCTTCTCTCCCTCTATCATATAACCTTATATCACAGAGCTCAGCTTCTCTCCTCTATCATATAACCCTATATATCACACAGCTCAGCTTCTCTTCTCTATCATATAACCCTATATATCACAGAGCTCAGCTTCTCTCCTCTATCATATAACCCTATATATATAACAGAGCTCAGCTTCTCTCCTCTATCATATAACCCTATATATCACAGAGCCCTCAGCTTCTCTCCTCTATCATATAACCCTATATATCACAGAGCTCAGCTTCTCTCCTCTATCATATAACCCTATATATCACAGAGCTCAGCTTCTCTCCCTCTCTCATATAACCCTATATATCACAGAGCTCAGCTTCTCTCCTCTATCATATAACCCTATATATCATGAAGCCCAACTACTCTCCCTCTATCATATCCTGCTCTCAAATAGGGCAGCAAAACTAAGCTGACAGGTTTGCATTAAAATTCTTCAGAGTGATAGCAAGCCCCTCTTTATGGGAAACCATGAATAGAAAGCACTTAGATGTTGCCATACCCGTATACATTAAAGGTAATCTTCATGCATGATTGCTTTGACATTGTGCAAGAACCCAAGTGATGCATTTTATATCACCTACTAGAAATAGGTCTGCTTATACTGTCGGATAATACTCTACTTTACATGGTACTGATGGGCTCTCATCAGGATGGTCAGGCTGTTCTCATGAATTACTATTATTATTACTTTTTATAGATGGTACTCTGTGTATACAGCAGTAATAACAGAACGGACCATGAGGCTCCTGCAAAATGTTTGCTTCATTATTAAAGGACATGTTTGTGTACATAAAGGGTTAATTAGCCTAATTTGTGTGTTTTTTCCTTATTAATAACTATATTATGCTCTTCATTTTAGGCTCTTTTGTCTAACTATATGATACCTCTTGGTTGGCTTACTTTAGAACTTAGTCTAAAATGCTTAGAGAGATTTTGTTTTTTTTAACCCAGGGGTTGTCTGACATAGAAAGTCCTTATTCATATACAGAGGGAGGGGCCTTTGTTCAGGATCCCCAACTCCATGTCAGAGTAGATGGAGGCTACATAGAAGGTCTCACACTACAGGCCTTGTCCTGTTCTACATTATGGAAAGTGCTCATTGATTTACATTGGCACAGTGTAATACTAGACTTTCCCTGCGGTGGCACTGTAGGGAGAGTGAGCACCTACTGCCAGGTCTCCCTACAGATTACAGCTGATCACTGGGGGTTCCAGCATAATTTAGGAATAGTGTAAAGCGGAGAACCTCCAAGTGGCTATTCTCTTGTCACTACCTGGAGTGTTTCAGTTCCAAAAAAGTAAAGTAAAATTTATAGTAAAAGTAATATTAGTTGTTCATCTCTTTAATGGACGTATTACGATTTACTATCCAACTTGCACACGAGTCATACTCTGCCTCCATATACCTTTATGATTCCATATGAATCCACCAAAAAATTGTGACTGGTTTTATCATTCTCTTAAATTGACCCATGAAAATGCTCCAGAATTCTGGTGCAGTTTGTGCTGAAAAACTGACTTATGCCTTACACGGCACTTGTTCGTTTTAGACGCTCTTTGTGCTTCGTGTGGAAAGCGAACATGTGGTTTTTTTTTTTTGCAAATTTTGGCAAAGAAAGGTGTCTAAAGATGCATCAGAGTTACCGTATAGCCTGAGGCACGGTGATAATTCTGGTTTACACTGTTTTAATATTCCATTGTGTCCCGAAAGGTGGTGCTGTGTGGAGGCGCCATATGGCGACGCGCCAACTGCCTATGGCTCCATGTGGTTAAATCTTCATGATCTATGTCTGCTATCGCTCATCGTGTATCTTATATCAGCATCTTCTATCATAGCTGAGAGGTGGATAAAAGTGTATCCAGTCTAGGTAATCCTTTGCACAAATCTCTCCTCTATCATGATAGTTTGCTGTAGGTAAAATAGACCAATCGGCAGCTCAGGAGGTTTATGTCTCAAAAAATGTTAAAATGTGATGATACATTGTGGCAAACTGCATTAAAGGGGTTTTCCATGAGATATATATTATTATTATTATTTTTTTTTTTTAAGATGACCTTGCATTAGGATAGACCATCAATATGTGCGTGGGGGCGACACCTGGCACAACTGGGACTGCCGCCCGGCCTGGCAGTGTAGAGTATATGGAGGCAGAAGCAGATAACTCTGTTGTATTGATAATATATTGATGGTCTATTCTAACAATAGGCCAACAAAATACAATCCTAGGAAGCGATATCGAACATGTTGAATAATGAAACATAAAGTATATTTTATAATTCCATGGTATACAGCAGAGAACAAATGAATGCCGTCTAGCAGGTAACATTACCTTGGTTTTCATTTGCATTGAAAGGCTTTTTCATACCAAGCAAAAAAAAAAAAAAAAAAATCCTATACCATATAATATGCTTTTATTTTTTTTTTAAATATAAATTATTCTTGTTTTAAAGCCTTATAGCAACAGATGTCTAGCTGCAACTTATTCCCTTCTTTCCATTAAAAAAAAAAAAACAAAAAAAAAACATGCATGCTCGGCAGAGTGTTCTTCCAACACCTCTCCTGACGTATCTATTTTACTAAGTACTTATCTCCATAGAATAGCAGTTCTGGATCGTTTTGTTCCATAATTCTTTTCCTCTGTTATTCCTCCTGCATATATAGGAATAAATTGACTACTGGGTGCTACCATTCCCCCAAGAGCAGTGTCCCTTAGCAGCCTTACATCATGGCCTTATGTGCTCCTCGGTATCCGTTGTTCTGGTCCGTCGGAGGTGTCCATTGTTTTAAATTGAAACCGCCAGACTAAAATGTCGGGCTTGCAGAACTTTTTTCATCCGGTGATTTTTGGTTTTCACTGCAACATAGTCTCCAAATGGAGATTCCGGCACAGAAGTGAACCCGGCCTATACTGTCTGTACTGATTTGACAATGTGGATGGGGCGGGGGCGTCTTAGCCCGTCATATTAATTATCACTTATAATGGCTCAGCTCTCTATTCTGGCACACATTAAAGGAGCCTCTTCATAAATCAGACGTATCCTGTGCCTTCTAGGGATTTTATATAAACCGCCAGTCTTAATAAATCTTCCCTCAATGTAATTTATTTCTCGTAGGAATTACAGAGGAACAGCATAATGCACTGTTATAAGGAATAATTCTCCTGAATTATTTCATGTGGAATATAAGTGTTTATTAAAGCAGAGTTGTCAGTGGCGACAGGTCCTATTTCATGTGTATGGTCTTGATAAGTATGGTAAGATAATGGTGCCTTTTGACATTGACTTAGAGCTCTGTATTCTGTATCCATTCCACAGGGCTAGTCTGATGAGGAGAGAATGGAACCCAGTGGTAAGGGGCTGTCAACAAGAACTACGAGAGGAGCGCGGTCTGAGGACAGGCATATATTTTCTTTTCTGTAGTTGTCCTTGGAGTACTAGTAAAATAAGCAGTTGGATATACAGTATATATCCTGTGTCTCCAAGGCATGAGCTTTCTATATCTGTCATACTGTGTCATGTTCTTGTCTTATTTAGTACCATCAGCACTACAGACCTTTAATATATCATTGTAAGCTTTCTCTTAGCAGTCCTATTGTTGTAATAGAAACCAGCGCCGACCTAATTCCATTACCTTCCATTTCCTGCTTAAGGCCAGTAATAAGTGCAGAGCATGAGTGAGTGACAAGACATGGGAGTCATTGACTCCCTCTACGGCACAAGACTGATTTTTACAAGTTTGTCCATAAACATTTTTCTTTTTTCTCCCTTCCCTTCCGTTTCTATTAATGGCCTCTCATCTTTTCCAGCTGCTTCTGACTGATTCTCCAGTTAACTTCATTACACTGGTGGAGTTATTGGAGCCTGCTGGCAGCGTACAAGCCAAGTATTTATGGGAATATTGATGTGGCGCATTGTTCCTTGTGATAAATTGAATGTTCCTCTGCTCTGTAGGCAATGGAGCCTTGTGTTTATGAATGTGTTGTTCTGCCAGCGTCTAGCCAGCTATTCATACATCCGCGGTACAAGGATTTATACAGCATCCAGTCTAGTACATCCTATGGTTATTACCTGTACATCTGTATACTACGCCAGGATTTTATTACCATCAGGAATTTTTAGTTTTCTGTTTCAACCTGCTGTGTCTCGATAGGAGGCCACCTACCATGGAGGGGATGCTAGCTGTCACCATTCTCAACATGAACACTACCTGTCCCATCTCCTGTCATGTCTGTTTTAGTAAATGCTTGTATAATTCATGAAATATGAATGCTAGAACTCTGCGTTGTGGAAATGTATGAATATATCAACACCTGTTACTTTGCCCTCTGTCAGTAGATTGTGTCCCTATGCTGGCTTCAGTTATGCTGAATAGGTGTGCATGGTGATCTGGCAATGACAAGGGGAATAGTAACAAGTAGTCATCGATTTATACATTTCTAAGAGGAATAATAGCATAAGTTTCCATGTACACGTCTGAGGGGCTTGTATGATGGTCCACTCCGTTCTGATGAAAATAGGTCAGGTCCTAGTCTTCTCTATTTTATCAGGACAGAACAGGTCGGACCCCCCCATAGAAGTGCCCAATGGGATGCCCTCGGATGTCACTCCGAATGTCATCCAACTGCACTCTGCTGAAAACTCTGCCCCAACTCAGATGTACACTCAGTCATGTGCATGGGGTCTAAGGCTACATGCTTGAATGCCTTTGGACCGCGAAAAGAACAGGTATAGGACCTGTCCACACGCCTTGGCCACTCCCCTTTTTGGGAAAATGTGGACATCCCAGTTAAAGGGACACTGCGGTAATTTTTTTTTTTTTTTTTTTAGTCCTTATATTGTTTGAAAGACCTTCCCCTTAATAGTAATGGTTATCCAATAACCTATACTATTAACTACCATGTGAACTTACATTCGTCAAAGTAGTACCTCTGTATTCTTCTGCCCTGCCTGTGTTGTGCAGATGTCTCCATGCTCCTCCTCTGCCTCTCCCACATACAGCCCATAGACCCCCTCCCCCTCGCAGTCAGGTCTCCATGCCCCCATTACCTTCCCCAGTGTTATCAGCAGGAGGTGGTGCAGCTTTCAGGATCTCTGCTGACATCATGCTCACATTCTGAGACTCTGCAGTGTTTTAGGTGCAGGTACTAGACTTGGGTGACAGCATTAGGAATATCAGGGGTTGCATCTAATTTGATAACTACAGCGAACAGCCCTGAACCCCTTGTATGTGCTATAGCACCGGTTAGTGACATAGTGAACATACCAGGCAAAAATGGGTGCATAGTGATGAAAAATGATATTTTTCAGCAGAATATTTCATTTTGACCCAATATTTTCACACTGTCCCTAACCACCCCTACGACAGTAGACAAGTGACTTTTAGTGGTAGGGAGACATCACATCCAGTATTGGGCTAACAAGTTCTGCTCTTCCGGGGCATCTGTACAATGTACAAACCTTGACTTGTACTATTGGCAGGGACTCTTAAAAGGGATTGTTCAGGATTAGTAAAGGATCTGCTTGATTTTCTATGCAGTATATATGCCTATGTCTGTCCGTGGGCGATGTCTAGTATTTCAGCTCATTTTTATGTATATGGTACTGATCTGCAGCAGACACAGCCTGTGGACAAGTGTGGAGAGCTTCTTAATCCTGGACAACTCCTTTAAGGCTTAACTTGGAGCCATCTTGCACATGATAGAATATTATACTGTGCCGGATGACTCCTGAAATATTGTAATGTTTGATATTTAGCAGACGACCGTAACCTCTGCGGCACATTTTCACACACAGATGATAACATGGCTGCATGTGATGTTTGATATGTCCTGCTGACTGTAGATTTCCTTCTCTTCACATCCTGCATCTTTTCTGATGACCTAAGACCTGTTCAGTTTTTCGCTTTCTAATGTGAATTGATTACGCCTAGGCCTTGGTCCCTCGCACTCACGGAGCAGTCAAGGGTATATCAAGCTCAGTACCTGAAATTACTGCCCAAAGCTCAGCAATCGCTTCTGCCAAAGAAATCTGTTCCTGTACAATAGACTGATGGAATAGCAGCCACGCGTTTCTTTTCACATTTTACATTTGCCTGTTTTTTTTGTGTCTCTTCTATATTAGCATTACGTCCTGTATAATTAAAACCTGCCAAGCATCAGCAGTCGATGTGTCCTTTATGTGGTAGCCCCTTGAGGCATCTGCAAATGTCATGCTTAGAACGCCAAAGTCCTCGGAAATGATACCAAATCAATACCTCGCAAGCTGAAATTGGGGGAAGGGGAGGCACACTGTTACAATGCCAGTAGCTGCGTCCAGCCCCGCAATGTGCTGGCACCATCACCTCCATCTCCAGGGCTCCGGTAACGACAGTGTCTTTCTTGCTGCCATTAAGCCGTTTCCATCTCAACAATCTCAAGGTTTTTGCTATGTGACAGTGGGTTTTGTACATGATCATTAGTATTCTCACACTGACCCCTTAAAGGAATACTTCACCTAATGTACTAAGCCCATGAAAGTGCAGCTTCAAGAAGGAGCTGGTAATAGAAATGTGCAGGCTTCTGCAGGTACTTGGAAGAGTGGATAGGAGGCTTGTAATGTAATGATCATCTGTATAGAGTCTCCATGAAGAAAGTGACTGTCCATCAGCCTCGTCCATATTAGCTGTGGCTGATTACTGTGAGCACTAGAGTGCACTCAACTGCACAGGTAATGGTAAGACTGGCTGGGGGGGGCAGTTACAGTCACATTAAAAACATGAGATAAAGTTTTTCTTACGGTTACAAGTAAAATACATTTAATTTGCTTTGCTGGTAAAATCTGCAACACATCGAAGACTACAGCAAAACTGTGTGCATTATTTTCTGATGCTCTTTTAGCTGCACTGTCTGGATACAGCCTTAGGACATGTTCACACAGCTGACTTTCCATGCTGAAAAATCAGCCACTGATTGGAAAAACACTCCATGGCAGAAGCCAGAGGCTGTACTGGAATTTTGCCACGTATTTTAGGTTTGCACTATGTACCCATGTGCTGATCATCCCTATTCAAAGAACGTACCCCAGCCTCAAAATTTGCTTGGAAAAATTAGCACTTTATGAACTATTGTCATTTTCCATGTAAACCAATAAGCTGCAGAATACAAAAATCAAGTTTGTGACCATGCCCTAAGGTTGTATTTATGACGATACAGGTGTAAGGCCTTTTTCATACAGACAGATTTGGTTCAGGAGATGAGGGCCAGATGTTGGCCATGTTTCCCGGACCTAACCCTGAGCCATGACCTTGGCTCCCAGCTTCTAAGCCCCGGTTCACTTCTGCGTTCGGGTTTCCGTTCAGGTAATCCGCTTGGGGACCCCCCTGAACGGAAACCTATGCGCATAAAAAAGCAGTTTACCTGGGAAACCCACGGATCCCATAGACTATAATGGGGTTTCCACTCGGTTTCCGCATGAAGCAAGTGGAGAGGAAAGTGCTCTTTTTGGTTTACGATAGAGTGATAAAATAATGGACAAAATAAAGTCAAAAATTGTCAATTTTGAGCTAAATATTTATTTATTTTTTTAAATGTGTGAGAAGTAGAAAAAAACGCAATTTTTTTAGCTCAAAATTGGCAATTTTTGACTTTTCGACACCAAAAGATTGACACACATTTTGCTCAATGTATTGGTCCGTTCTTTTATCTCTCTATGGTAAACCATACCCTGGTGTTGTCAGCTATTTGCGGGGCGAGTGAGACCTTTCCTTGTATTCATATAAGATCATCCTTTATGTCCTAGTGATGTCAGGAGATTGTGTGCTTCAGGTTTCTGTCAGAAAGGGGAAGGGTCTCATGGCTGCTGAATATCCAGTACATGAGTTAGAGTCTTACAGGCTAACTTGATCCTTAGAAAAGTATTATGTCCTCTGATATACTGGACATGATTCCCATTCCCTTTCCACCTGTAAAGTAAAGCCGAGGTTACACTTTAATGTGTCTTTCAGATGGCTGAGCGGGGGCAATATTACAGACTGCTCTCCCGCTGTGTATTAGGATAACATTAGACGCTGCGTGGTGCCACTCCGCAGAACTTTTGGGTGCACGATAAGCTTCAGCTGACTTCTACTGTGTGCACAATTTAGCATTTGTTCTGGTCTGTTGGCATTACATCATTGTAAATAATGGATGAGATATGGTAATTTTTTTGGATAAATTTCCCCTGTGAATAAGCGTCACGCCGGCATTAAAGTGGAATGGCTGGAAGGGTTGTTTTTACATAATATTTCTGCAAATATATTATTCTGTAGCCCAGACGGGGACAACATGTATTCACTGGCCATTAAACTAGACATATTTGAGAGACTGATATTATAGTGATAGGGTGGGCTTTCCATTATATTATATACAGTCATATGAAAAAGTTTGGGCACCCCTGTTAATCTTAATTATTTTTAGTTCTAAATATTTGGGTGTTTGCAACAGCCATTTCAATTTGATATATCTAATAACTGATGGACACAGTAATATTTCAGGATTGAAATGAGGTTTATTGTACTAACAGAAAATGTGCAATATGCATTAAACCAAAATTTGACCGGTGCAAAAATTTGGGTACCCTTATCATTTTATTGATTTGAATACTTCTAACTACTTTTTACTGACTTACTGAAGCACAAAATTGGTTTTGTAACCTCACTGAGCTTTGAACTTCATAGCCAGGTGTATCCAATCATGAGAAAAGGTATTTAAGGTGGCCAATTGCAAGTTGTTCTCCTATTTGAATCTCCTCTGAAGAGTAAAGCCAGTCCCTTTACTCTGTCTTCTCTACTATATCTCCAAACATTGGGGCAGATTTCCTATGTAGATGGTATGTAGTATATCCTAGACACCTGATTTATTATCAGCATCAGCCACTGTGATAAATCTGGCGTATTTTCAGATTGCCTGTCAATGGATCAGTAAATGTGGGCCATTGCCTTTTGTTGAGTTTCTGGGGCAGGAGGAAGCTCTATGAATGCAACTTGTAAGCAACTCCAATTTCTTTCTCCTACAGCTATCCCTCCCTCTCTTAGATCTTCCGGGCAGACTGTCAGGGTGAGAGAGCCCTCCTATTCCTCAGTGCAAAGCAATGCTTGACTTAAAGGAACACTAAACCTAGTAATGAATAATGATGAGAAAAGTAGGCAGGAGATAAACTTCCCCACATTGTCTGTCGGTAGGATTGTATGCAGGTTTATGAAACAGTCTTGTAGAGAATCCATCTGCATACCTAACCACAGTGGCCTGTACACACCTACCCTATCAGCCTACCTGTACAGCTCAGGGGCACTGTGTGCTGTGTAATCTGCTACTAGCAAACAAGATATCCTACATTGTGGACCCTGGTTACTTGGCAAACAATTCAATTGTATTGAAATATAGCGTAAACTACCATATGGATGGGTCATTAAACTGTGGGGGTCTCCAACTCTACCTTCATGCTAGATTTTTAGGGGATAAGAGGTATTCAGGCGAGGATTCCTTCCCTCCCTCATTAAGGGCACATGGATAGGCGAGGCACACACCTGTCTTGGAGACATTTATCTGCTCCTGCTTTATAACCGTAAATGTACCTTCATCTTGGAGCTTTCATTGTTTTTCTGCATTATTGTCTTCAAGACAAAACGTTCTTTCCTGATCTCTGAAACATTTTGTTCTCATATGAATATTGCTATACACGGAGAAGGGGACAGAGTGCTACACAGAGCAATGTCCTGTACCTTCTCAGGACTGCTGGAAAATCGGTTTTCTAGTAGTTAAATAATGAAATGGTTACTATCAGTATCTCAGTATCTGTACCTATGGGGACACCCATTACTAGCAGGGTTGTGGAGTCAGTCATACAAAAATTACTGCAAATTTTGTAGCTGCAAAATAAAATGATGATGTTTAATATATTATACAATTATTAGTACTTAGTAGAGTTTGTTGTATATTTACTTTTATAGGAATTCAGGATAACTCTGGCTGTCGGGGAGTTATGAAGGAGTTCAGGCGTTAGGAAAATAGATGAGACAGTAAAACCGGTCCCTTTGAAATAATGTGTTCTGTAATGTCATCTTCACATTTTGCCATATAGGGGGTTTATGGGTTTTATTAAAAAAACAAAAACAAAAAAACAACCAATCTGCAGCAGGGCTGTGGAGTCGGTCGGTAGGCCGACTGACACTGATTCCAACTCCTCATTGACAGCCATGGTCAGACAGAAGCAAATAAAGATCCTCTAATTCATTAAAATACCAGGGATTGACTTCTTATGAAAGTAAATATGTAATAAGCTCTACATCTAATTATACAGTATTAAAAATTGTTTAATATAATTAAAAATAATAATTTTAAGTTGGAGACTGTGTATAATATATATATATATTATTATTATTATTATTATTATTATTATTTATTTTTCACCACCTCCACCCAAAATCCCTCTGGACTCCATAGCCCTAATCTGTAGTAAATCTAATCTAATATCATCCTTCCCCGATACTCCACTACTCACATGACTGCTTCAGCCAATCACTGGCTTCAGTAGTCACATGATTCTGGGTTATAAACACAGAATGGTGGGGACCAGTGGAGCATCGGCGCTGTATGGGTAGGGGACAGGTGAGCATTGTGTGTGTGAGGTCTAATTTCCTGTATTGTCCCTATAATAACCAGAAACGCAAGTTAAGAATTGTTGTCATAGGACCTTGAGACTAGAAGAGCCGAGTTTTATATAGGTGTGATATAAGCTTGTTTTCTCCATATTTATTATATATAGTGATGACCTTCTATATAGCTTTTGTGTCAGTTCTCCATTTATCACGGTCATGCCATGAACACGCTGCAGGGATGGTTGGTGTGCAAAATGATAATGCAGACGTCCCCAAATCTTGCAGATAATGAGCGGGATTCCCAGGTGAGCGGTGTGTAAGGATCAAGGAAGCCTTGTTTTAATTCCAGACCATTATCCCTTGTTCCGATTAATTGCTCCATGCTATTAACAACTCCAGGGGCCGCCATCCCCCATCACAGCGTGCCGGCAGCCTCCGCTCCTCCCTGGCACACATCAGGCTGCTCATTAGTTACTGAGCTGCACCAGACAGCAGCATTAGCATCACGAAGGCCTCTTTAAGAAAGGTCAAGAAACGTGTGGGGACATGTCTGAGTGGAAGGAAAGCTTGGAATTGGATGGATATCACCACCTTATATGTAGGGTGTAAGTGAGGAGGAGCGGCCATCTGATCAACATGATGGGGATCAAGAAGTGGAGAGCACTGAAGGTGTGTTTGAGAACCTCTAAGCCAGGAAGCATTTAAAGGAAAACTAAAAATTCACAAAAATAAAAATTAGCTGATCTTACCTTCATTTGTTCTTTTCCCTTGATCTTATTGTGTCTTATTTTATTATTAAAACTTAAAAAAGCTTCATTTTATACATTGGCGTGTCTCAGGAGATCTTGTCTCCTCCTTTCCAGTGTCCTGTGTTTGGCTGGCAACTGACCCCATTTCCTTTTTATTTGCATAAAACGTTGTTGTTGTTGTTGTTGTTTGTCGTCTATGAAAGTGTGTTTTTTTTTTTTAGTCGGAAACAAAGTCGGACATGCAGGACTTTGTGTCCGACGAAAAAAAATAAACGTCTTCGCGGTGCAGAGGGTGCTATCGCACACCAGCGCATTGCTTTAAAAACCCAAAGAAGTGAATGGGTTTTTAAGCAATGCGTCTCTAACCTTTCCCTATCCTTTTTTCTGACATTTAGGTCGGATTCGCAGCGGACTGAGTCCAGGCTTAAGTGTGAACCCACCCTTAGAGTTGGAGATTAACCCCTATGTTCTCTCCAGGTTTTCTCAGAAGCTGCAGGCTACTCAGATCAGATGATCGATGTGAGGTCTGGGTGTCGGGCCCTCACTGACCCGATACTGATGACTTGACTTCAGGATAGATAATCCGTATTGAAACTGACCTAGAACCAGAAAACGCTTTTAATAGCTTAAAACACAAAGCCAAGTGTGCACGTGTGTTAGAAATTTGGCCAACAGCTATGTAAAGTGTATGGACTGCTTAACTTTCTTGTTTGCACATTTTAAGCTAAATGAATTTGTAGGGGAGAGTCTTGTTCTTTCACTAGTCCCCGCATAGCCCTGCGGGCCAGACAGGACACTTTGTATCTATCACCTTTCAGTGACATCCATCATTGAAATAACTTCTGTCTATTACAGATTTGTTTATAGGACATTGCAAGTGGCAGAATGTCTTAGATAAACAGTAGCAGGCTTCCCGTGTACCAAAGCTGTGTGGCTGTCTTGTAAGGAGCCTTAAAGCATCCGTGTTGGCTTAGTCCATGCCAGGAAAATGTGCCAAAATTTTTGGCACATAGTGTCGCAACTTAGGCTGCGCCCACTTACTGATAAGACGCGTATGAAATAGCAGTGTGGCTTAAGTGTCTAAAACACTTTAAACATGTGGTACGAGTGATTTTAGACAGTTTTTTCGGCAAAATGAGGTTAGAATTCTGACTCATTTTGCTTAGTATATCCCCCCCAATGCCTATAAACTAGAAGGGGAGCCCTAATGTGAAGCCATACACAATGAAAACTTAAAGTTGTATCTTAGGCAGTGATGGCCTATGGCTAGGATATGTCTTCCCCCTATCTTTGATTGATAAAGGCCCAACCTTTGGAATTTTTGCTGATTCTGAAAATGAAAGGGACACTTACTTTTTTTTTTTTTTTTTTTCTTTTTCCATGTCATAGACTTTTATCTATTGCAATTATTGTTATTATATCAGTATCTAATTCAACACCTATCCCTAGAGTATAAGGCACCAGGCAGGCCCTTTTGTAAGGTCATGTTCACACTTTGTTGCAGATATTCCGCGTTGTATGGTGACATGGAGCAGTACACAGTCCTGGTGCTTCTCTAGTTGTTCTTTCATGGGAAAGTTTGTAGCCAATGGGGCAATCCACGGCCACCAGCATTAACTTGCCTACAACGTGCTCACATCCACCATTTCTGCAGTGTATAAATCTGACTTTTTCCTCACCGTATGTAAAATAGTCTTGCTCCTGCATGAAGCGCGTTGTGTTATTTAAAGTTCAGGCGCACTCCATAAGCTTGTCCAATTACACCGCTAGCTAGCTCATTGCGGCTGATCTTGGCGGCTGTTATTGTAGACATCCATTAGGTTTCATTAGCAGCGCTCTCAGCATGTAAATTGTAGGAGTAACTGGGCTGTAGATAATCCCTGTTTACAATATATGCAAATTAGTTCTCCTATCTAGCACATTATGTCTTTCCTCTGCACTTGGCATAGGCCAAAAGGCACCAAGCAACTGCTAGAGCTAACACTTCTGCCTCTAGAAGTGCCCGGCGTTACATTGTGCTCCTCAGCACTCCTGCCATGACTTTATGGCACCTGAGGAGAGTGTAAAGCTACTTCACACAGAGGTCCGTATCTGCAATGGCTGAATGTTTGCAATCTGGTTGTACAGGTTTTTTGGGGTGGGTTCACACTAGCTATTTAATGTCTGTTGCTCTCATCCTGTGGTCTAGTCCGGGGGCCCTATCACTTTCACATCAGCTTTACAGTCTATTAAATGCACAAGCTAATGAATTTCATGGTTACTGGTGGGATTTTAGAGAGATATAAGGGGGTACTATCTGGTCAGATACAGGAAAACAAAGGACCTATAACTGTTCTTGCACAGGGACCCTCAGCAGTCTGTGTCCACCCCTGGAGCAATAGACTTCAAACGACAGTTGTACAGAGCCCCCTCTTTCTGGTGCCTGTCTGTATTCACCCCCATGAAAAAAAGCAAAAAACATGGTGGATGCTTTCTTCTGTCATGTTTTTTAAAATTTTCTGATGATAAAGTAAACAAATGTGATGGAAAAAAGCACATGTGATGTTTTATTACATTATAGTCATAGGGAACAGACACAGACGAAGCTCTATCTGTAACCATCACTCTACTACGTTAATGTCCATTGCTCTCATCCTATGATGGAAGACATCAACAGACTGTAATAACAGTAGTGTGAACATACCCTGAGGCCTCATGCACACAACCAAGGGGGTGTCTAATGCTCCGATCTGATGATTACAGAGCTCGTCCTGTCCTGCTCCGTGTTATCGGTACAGAACGAATCAGAAGCCCCCATAGAAATTAATCCATCACGGAAGTCACTTGAATGTCATCTGAGTGCGTTGTGTGAAGAAAAAAAAAAAATCGGTCTTCAGACTCGGTTATGAGGCTTTAGTCTATCAATTCTGATAACATCTGGATTCAGTGACATGAAATGCGCTGGACAACACATTTGCAGACTTGCATAATTTATAGATTATATTTGCTTTTTGCCATGTTTTTCCAGCAGCGCGGCACCACTTCTGTATCTGCTGTCACAAATCTTCCCTTAGGTTGTATCTACAGGAAACCTTTCATAGCCTCCAGGACAGATGTGCTGCAGGGATGTTACCCTGTGGCAGCATCTGCTCCTGCCGGGACAACTTCAGTTATACTGAATCTTTCCTCATATACCTATATATCAATCTGCTGGGCTGCTCCTGCTCTGTAACATGCTGCAGATCGCACTGCGTTTTCCTGCTGACAGGTTCCCTTTTAAACCCCTGTGTTGCAATGACGCCATGTTCATCATTGACTGGTGCATTCCATGTTTGAATGGACAAATTGCGTCCATTCAGTCTTTTGGGGGCCCCACAGAGTTACACGTCCCAGCTAACCAGTCCGGTGTGCACAGCCATTCTCATGATCTTATTGGGGTCCCAGCCATGTCACATACATCTCACATATTCTATGGATAGAAGGAGTGTCCTGCTCGATCTTGCCGCCGAGTCGAGATTGCTTCTGCATTCCACCGTGGGGAGCGGAAAATGAAGAGCCATCTCAGTCGGGTGTCTGCCTCAAATCCTTCTTACTTTCTGGAGTATGAACAAGCCCTTACACTTAGTAAGGATGTCTTTGACTTTGCTTTCTTTTTGAAGGTCATTATTCTGTGTATACTAGTTTTCGTCAGGCCTTAGTATACGGTATTGAGGTGCCATCTACTGTATATCTGAGGTGGTGGCGGGCAGCACTGATAGTGGGTACTGGGCACATTGTAGTAAGCGTGTTGGCATGAGCTATACGTGTAGCGATCCTGCTGTCTGCTACATGAACCTTTGTAGCTCAGTAGAAGTCGTGCGCTCTGCTCCATGGTATAAATACTGTCTGATTCACCGCTCAGCTATGTGGCACTCAGAAGTGTTGTCTCTCTTGTATCTGCCAGTGACCTGTCTCTGGCACAGCAACACAGTCAGGCTGGCATGCGTGTAATGTGGGTGATGCTTGGTTAATTTGTTTTTCACCTTTGCCTGCCTGCATTCTGACCTAAACATGAGGTCACTATTAGTCAGGAAGTCAACAAATCTGAGACCACACGAGAGCTGAATGACCTGCCATATCCACCTCATACACACTGCTGAGAGACGAGACTGGGAACGTCAGGCTTGGAGTCTGAACATGTGAACGTGGTCATACGTGTGACATTAGTATAGAAACCTCTTCTGTCCATACCATAATAATTGTAAAATGGCTGTACCTATACAGTCGGAAAGTTTCCCTCCAATGCTTAAGGGGAACCTGTCACATTTAAAGTGTGTGTGTGTGTGTGTGTACTATATACTATATAATATACATATATATATATATATATATATATATATATATATATATACTACGCATGAAAGGAAAAGAGAAGGCTCAATCGAATATCAGAAGACTGTGTGTATATGTGTGTTTGTGTGTATGTATATACACGCATACACTATAAATCAATGCATATTTCAGATCTGTGTATCGATCTAGATATATTTATAGAGTGAGGGGAGTTTATTAACGCATCTTCATTAGTTTTCTGGGCTAGATGGATGTAATTGTGGTGCATCTTTGCCACACAGCCCTTTTTTGCCAAAAATGCGCCACGTTATTCATTGTAATACGTTTTTGTGTTGCTTCAGCCTGACAAATTTATTATAACTCATGTTAGAATACAGGCATGAGTTATACGTGAAATCCACACCAGTTCCTGACAAACCAGTGACTTCAATAGGAACTATGTAGTCCTTTGTTTCCCCTGTGGAGGTGCTGTAGAGAAATTGAGCACTTACTTCCCAGGGTTCCTAGGCAATAAGAGTCCCCTTTATGATCAATCTATTAAGGTCTCTACTAACAGGTAGAGAATGTCGAAAACCGTTTTGGTGATGGGTTGATATGGATCTAATGTATTAAATATTAGCACTTCAGCCGGACAATCTCCACTTGGCATTCTGACTCTCAATCCAACCTCAGGGACACTATAGATGCATTTCCTATCGTGAGATCACACGTTCATTCATACACTCCATATACTGTTTGATCCCAAGGATGTTCCTATGTATGTCTGTTTAGTTGGGTTAGCCCTTAATCTCTGTGGGAATTTGAGTATTATTTGAGACTAACCAACGTATAGTGTTGATAGAAATGTCTTCTTCTTTTTTTCCATGTCCTCTGCTCTGTCTGAAGCAGGCAGACTTTGATCTCACTTTGCAGAAGTTGCTGTGTTTGTGCACTTTGTCAGCATATGATTATTGTTCCTCGCACAAATTCCTCTACCCCCCCCCCCCCCACCCGTGATTAACCACTTCCCAAGAGCGCCTTCTCTCTTATCTCTATTTGCAGCTAGCTCCTTCTAAAGCCTTTCCCCAGTCTGATCTTCAAAAGTGCCTGTTCCTTTCTTGGGATGTTATCTCCTTGTGCCAGCTGTGGGGACCTGTACGCTCAGATCAGGGTGTTGTGGGTGGTACGATTGTAAGGGAGGGCCATTTACTCAATCGCAGAGTCAAAGGGGGTCACGCGAATGGGAAAGTGACCCTGTTAGAGGTAAAACCACTCTCTGGGAAATATTGCTGTGTATATCCCCCCGGATGCTAGTGATAATGTGCATACTAGGGATTACAAAGGATCAAGCTGGAGTGGGAAATAGTGGGATTTATTTTTTGTTTTTTTTTCTGCGTTTTACGTAATCCCTGATATCTGCAATTTGAAGACATTTATAGTTATTGGCTTGTGTTCTGTTATCTCGAGGGATCCCACTCGGTAGTAATCCGAAGAAATCCACTTACTTTTAGCTGCGGTAGCTTTTATCTCAAACTTTTCTTCCCTGGAAACTTAGACTAGAGATAGCCACGGCGTACACAAGTCATGGAGAGTGCAGGATGACATCAACTGGTAACTTCGTTCTAGAACGTCCATTTTTTTTTTTTTTTTTTTTTTTTTTTTTTTGTTGCTGTTGTTGTTTCTCGGGCACATTTTGGTAGAGAAATTAAGTTTATGCCAGAAAATGACGTATTTTTTTCATCAAGGTTTGTTATGCTAGGTTCACATCTGCGCTGGGCCGTTGACACAGCGGTTACACGCGGACACTGTAGTCCGTGGTATTGACTATAATGAGGTCCGTTGTGTCCTCTGTTTCATGTCCTATCTCTTTTATGTTTATGAAGATAAGACACAGAATCCACCAGTCACAGTAGGTGATTGATTGTTCCCATCCCCCCTGCATATATATATATATATATATATATATATATATATATATGTACACCTCATCCATGGATTACCTAGAAATAAGCACCGCCCCCTCCCCTACATCATCTCTTCTGTTTCTGTAATATATGCCAGTATATGGTGGCTTATCTCCCCTTAAAACTGGATGTTGAGGGTCCAATGTTGACCAGCCAAGGCCCCCCAACATGATACACACAAGAAAGAGTTGAAAAGCCCCCATACCCAGTTGACCAGAGGTCTTTGTTACATACAGAGCCAGTCGCTCCGCTGTTTGGACACATTCCCATCTCTATCATTGTGTAACTGGTGTGACTGGGTGTGCGTTGCTTTTTCTTGCTCTTCCATATAAGACATTGAGCAAACTACACATTGAAGCCAGGAGTGTAGACTTAGCTTATCTTATTTTATACTGGAGCTGCTTTTATGAGGTTTGGTTAGATATAGTATGTTTGCAGCCGTGATAATGGTGCGGGAACAATGGGCTGTATCTTATCTTTCTCATGAAGTTGGTTGTAGAATGTATTGGCAAGTAGTATTATCTTACTCCAGTACAGCTGAGCCATCCATAACTGGCCATAGAACAATTTTTTTTTTTTTTTTTTTTATATTTATTTTATGCTTGCTTATATAGCGACATCGTATTCCGCTCCGCTTTACAGACCGTCTCATATAGGGTACAAAATCTACATTCCTGATCAGTATGTCTTTGGAGTATGGGAGGGAATCCGAGTACCCGGAGGAAACCCACGCACCATATCTGACGTCTGGTTTGATGTTTGGTATTATCAGAATAGTCAGTCTGATTGGGTAAAAGTTTTGTTACCTTCTAGGTGGTATAAACGCATAGGCTGGATAGTCTAAGGCTACGTTCACGTTTGCGTTTGAGTCTCCGTAGGAGATTCCATTGCAGTGTCCGTCTGAAATCAGCGGATGAAAAAGTCCATCATGCACGGCTTATGCGTTCGTTGCTTTAACTATGTTACACCAAACGGACCCCATTATTGTCATTGAGGTCCACCTGTCTCCATATGTAACCATTCAGGGGGCCTGAACAATGGACAGTTGATTCTAGCGTGAACCTAACCTAAAATAATTGGCCTTGCTGAACAACCCCTTATAAAAGCAGCAATCGACCTTCACTATAGTTATCATAGAAATGTTGGCCAAGTTGGAGAACCATTTGTGTCATTTTTATAGCTGATATAACAAAGGAAATATTGTCCATTATGTCTTTCATTTTCATATCAAGTCTTAGGAATGGTTTTCCTGATTTCCCTGGTTGTGATCTAATCCTGACCTTGGCACCAAGTCTATGGCTCGTGTACAGAGCTGTAATACTCGCATGACTGTGACCCCTACACATCCCGTGATATTGGGAGGTACATAGTGGTGAGCGAAGTTTGAACCACTGGAGCTGAAGTATGGTCGCCTGAAAGGGGCGTAAGGCTACGTTCACGTTTGAGTCCATTGCAATGTCCGCTTGAAATCAGTGGACATAAAAGTTCTTCATGCACTGCTTTTTTTTTTTTTTGTCTACAGCTTTCAGTTTACAAACAATACACCCGACGGACTCCATTATAGTCATAGCTCCATATGTAAGGGACGGTTCACATCTGCGTTCGGGTTTCCATTCGGGGAGTCCGCTTTGGGACCCCCTGAACGGAAACCTATAGGCATACAAAGTGGTTTACCTGGGAAACCTGCGGACCCCATAGACTAGCAGCATTTTCCTCTCCGCCTGTTTCGTGTGGAACCACACGGACCCCATTATAGTCTATGGGGTCCGAGGGTTTCCCAGGTAAACCGCTTTGTATGCATAACTGCTATTTTAGTGGTCGTCTGTACGTTTTTCTGGTCCTCTGACTGACCAGAACAATGGACAGCCAATGCTAGTGTGAACATAACCTCACATCAACTTTATATTCTTGGCATCCCCCTTGATAAAGCCCATAAACAGGTGTTCTTAAATTGAAGGGAAAAAAACACAAACTCGTGTTTAAGAGAGCCATGGCTTGGTTTGCAGGACACGAAGGTGCTTGTATTACAGCCTTATGAAAATGACCTTAAATCGCACCCATAACCACACAGAACCTATATTCATGCGAACATGAACCTGTTGACCCAGATATCCACTGTTGCTGTGAGTAATATGGTGAAGCAATGCAGAACGTGTCCATATGAAAATAATCCAAGCCCGTCTGATGTGCTGACTCAGGCCGTGACCTGCAGCTGTTATCATTGCTCTGTGGACTTTGGAGCCAGGGAAGGAAAAGGTTAGCTAAACTTACTGTTCTACCCTACATTCAGACCTTGCCGCTGTGTCCTGTTTACTTGGAATACATAACCAGGTTAGATTAGTATGTGTGCGTATCCGGGAGAGGACACCTGAAAGGGTTAAACCCCAACCTTAAAGAATAAGAAGTCTAATAGATCATTAACACCTCCAGCTTGTGACCAAGAAAACAAGCTAAATAACTTAGAGACTGTCCAGTGACAACCCCCCTCTTCTTGTGCCCTATTGAACAGTACACAGGCCTTTAATGGGGTTTTAGGCTAGATAACTTAGGATAGGTCATCAGCTAAAAATTTGACACCCAGGCTCTGGGCCGATCAGCTGTATGAAGAGGCTGCATCTCATTCACTTTAATGGGACTGAGCTGTGAACAGGCCGTGTGACGAATGAACGTGGTGACTCCTACCTCTGATCTCAAGTGGGGAAGAAAAACTGGCACACATAGCTTGCCAAGCAAATCCTGTCGCTTGTGGGGGCACATGTTCTGAGAGTCTTTTAACTTTTCACTCATCAGATCATAGGTCAGAAGCTATCTGTCTGTCCACCACAGACTACCTGCAGATGTAGAGACCGACCCCTTAACCCTTACCTGACACCTACCTGTGTGGTAGCTGCCATGCCTCAGTAATTGAAGATGGTGGATGGTTTGGGTGGCAATATTCCCCCTAGGAGCCTGGAACCTGAGCACTTACTAAATCTGCCAGTTCCAGAGCAGTGGTCCCCCAGTCATGGTGTGTACCCCCTGAGACTGCTTGGCGTACCACCCCAGGGTACGTGTATCGCAGGTTAAGAACCACTGGTATAGAGGATTTGTCAACATTGCTGACACATCTGTTTTAGTAAATTCTTTATGCTGAGCTGGTGAGTCTTTTCATAGATGTTTATGGTGATTTGTTCATCTGTTGTTCCTCCTGGTAAAATGTGAATAAATTGGGTGAATGGGTGGTACTAGAGCAGCCAGCTTTCCATTTATTTATACATTTCCAGGATGAATAACAGAGGGGACAGAGGCTCCAGAATTGTTGTTTTATGGGAAATACCAGTGTTTACTAAGCCAGACATGTCATGCGAGGGGACAGATCCTCTTTAATGAGGTGACATCTCCGCGTCTTGTGTACAAAGTCCCGAAGTCTCATTTCTAGAACTTAGTTTTTTATTTTGTTTTGAAGCAATAAAGTTGTGACCACAATTAGACTGACTTTCCGATTCTGGAATGTTCTTTTTAAGCCATGTCCACAAGAAGACATGTAATCGGTTTCCCATGGGAAAGTCATTGTCATCATGTATTTTCCTAATGAGAATTTCTTGGTCTTTAGTCAAACCCTACGGTTGTAGTGATGATAGTCAACAACTGGGAATCCTTTTTAGGGTGTGTTCACACTGGAGATTTATGAAGACTGGTATATGCAATGTCAGTTTTCATGTCCCCTGTATTAGTAGAATGTGTAGCACATTTATAAGGAGGTGCACTTCTTTTCATAAATCAGGTATACCCTTCATCGGGCTGTGTTTCTGCACTAAAGTACTGCTGCAGGTTGGTGTAGATTTCAGGAAAAAAATACCAGCTTTTTAATTCACGTGCAAATTAAGTGTTTGGTGCACCCAGGGCATGGCCATTTTTTTTTATCTGTATTCACCGCCTACCAATATAAAGATTTCCAGGTTCCAATGTGCAGCTACCAAAGGCAAATGTGGGTGTTGCGGCATACACTGTCTCATCTGGGGTGCACTGAGAAGACTTGGCCCCGCCTGGGGTGCACTGAGAAGACTTGGCCCCGCCTGGGGTCCACTGAAAAGATTTGGCCCCGCCTGGGGTGCACTGAGAAGACTTGGCCCCGCCTGGGGTGCACTGAGAAGACTTGGCCCCGCCTGGGGTGCACTGAGAAGACTTGGCCCCGCCTGGGGTGCACTGAGAAGACTTGGCCCCGCCTGGAGTGCACTGAGAAGACTTGGCCCCGCCTGGGGTGCACTGAGAAGACTTGGCCCCGCCTGGGGTGCACTGAAAAGACTTGGCCCCGCCTGGGGTGCACTGAGAAGACTTGGCTCCGCCTGGGGTGCACTGAGTAGACTTGGCCCCGCCTGGGGTGCACTGAGAAGACTTGGCCCCGCCTGGGGTGCACTGAGAAGACTTGGCCCCGCCTGGGGTGCACTGAGAAGACTTGGCACCGCCTGGGGTGCACTGAGAAGACTTGGCACCGCCTGGGGTGCACTGAGAAGCTCATTTGCATACAGATTAATGTTGACTTATCTCAATATATGATTTGGTGGTGATAAGACTCCCTTGTTACTAAGTTCTCATTGCAAACAGGGCTGTGGAGTTGGCGTCGGGACCAATTTTAGGGTCAGTTGGAGACGAAAAAGTTATCATCTTTGGCTCGAGAATAAAATGATTCTTTTTAATTATGTTATATAGTTAGTTTGTTACATATTTAATTTCATGGGAATCGATCATTGGCTTTTTAATAAATTTACTGCTTCCGACTGACCATTTATGAAGGAGTCGGAGTCTTGAGTCAGTCTGTGGAAAAATGAAGGAGTTGGTGGTTTGGCCTTCCAACTCCACAGCCCTGATTTGTAAGGCATCTCACCAGCGGGGCATCAAAACATTAGGATATAGTCAAGAGATCCTTCTGAGAAAAAGATCCCTGGCATCCATATAGAGGACAGGTAAGTAAATTCTCCTCATGTCACATTGTAAACCCTGTAAGCCACCGTATTGCTTCATCTGTTCTGCCTGCTCTTTACAAAGCGCTCACTCAAGCCGTGTATTTGGACGCTACATTGCAGAACTATTCTGTTGATCCTCCCGGTGTGGTGTCACTGTGCTCCATTGCTTTTCACCAGCTGATCTTCTACAACTTGTCATATCATCGAGGCGTCTTCTTCAGCTGTCCCAGCGCTGATCCTTCACAGTTTATCCAGCACTGCTACTGTATCTGCTGTGAAATAATCACCCACCATCTCAGTCCAGCCCTTCCTAACAAGCTGACAAGGTGCTGCATATATGCTGCCATTTCTTCCTAGTACCGTCATCACTCCCCGGGCTTCACGTCAACTGCTTTTGATTGCAGCGTTTATCTTTCCATCATACTGTGGGATAAAAGGGTTATCTGGTTGCTATGGGCAACACTGACAATTTATAAGTTTTTATGCGTGAGTGCATTTGTGATATTACATGTAAACCTGACACCTTACTTTTTAATCACACATGCTGCCAAAAAGTTCCATTGGTTTGTCCCAATATAGTGTGTGAGCAGTAATTTAAAATCTTGAACAAATTTCCAACTTATTACCTATCCACAGGACAGATAAGTGTCTGATTAGTCAGGGTCCAACCACTGGGACCCCAGGAAATGACAGAAATGGGGATAATTTATCACCCCATCCAAATGGAGCGGCAGTCATCTGTTGCTCCATCAATCCCTGCCCAATCCTGTAGAGATGGAGCAGCAGTTATGCATGTCTAATACAAAGGGCCCCCGTTCTTGTGATCGGTGTGGGTTACTGCGGCTGGATACAAATAAATATAAATAACTTGCAGACTTGGCCCAACTCCTTTTAAGATTCCTTTCAAATGAAGCTCTACAGTCTTTGTTGGACTCCATGGGACAGGTTTATTATGCCATGTACGCCAGTTATCTAGCGTTAAAAAAAAAAAAAAAAAAAGGCAAATTTTTGCCCAAATTGGGATTTTACGCACAAATTTGTGCCCCACCGCCCCCACCCCTATTTTGCGCCACCCACGTCCCTTTCATGGATCAGGAGAGATGCATTCGCGGTGTGCTAAACAATGACTGAAATCTGCGGCAGCTACAAGCTGGAGGGTGTCTTAGATGATGTTAGTATTGCTTATTATTGGTCATATCAGATAAGAATATTACTTTTGCACCCTTAAAGGGAACCAGTCAGCTGGAAAATGCAGTGCAATATGCAGACAGCATGTGTTAGAGCAGGAGGAGCTGAGAGGACTGGTATATAGGTTTGTTTTGTTTTGTTTGAGTTGGAAGGGACCTCAAGGGCCATCGAGTCCAACCCCCTGCAAAAGCAGGAATTCCTAAAACATCCCAGCTATATATCTATCCAGTTTCCGCTTGAAGATTTCAATTGATGAAGAACTCACCACCTCCCGTGGCAGCCTATTCCACTCTCTCACTACCCTTACTGTTAGAAAGTTTTTCCTAATGTCTAATCTGAATCTCCTTCCCCTTAGTTTCATCCCATTACTTCTCGTGCTTCCTTCTGCTAATGAGAATAGGGTAGATCCCTCTGTACTGTGACAACCTTTCAGATATTTAAATACCGCTATTAAGTCTCCCCTTAGCCTTCTCTTCTGCAAACTAAGCAATCCCAATTCTTTTAGCCTTTCCTCGTAGGACATGGTTTGTAGACCTTCCACCATTTTGGTTGCTCTTCTCTGGACCTGCTCCAATAAATCGATGTCTTTCTTAAACTGAGGCGCCCAGAACTGTACACAATATTCCAGGTGGGGTCTGACCAGGGCAGAGTACAGTGGAATAATTACCTCTCTTGATCTAGCTTCAATGCTCGTCTTGATACATCCTAGAATTTTATTAGCCTTTTTAGCCACCGCACCGCACTGTTGGCTCATGTTGAATTTGTGATCTATTATTATGCCCAGATCCTTTTCCCCTGTGCTATCACTTAGTACTATTCCTCCCATACTATATATGCTTCTTGCATTTCTGTTACCCTAGATGTAGGACTTTGCATTTGTCCCTGTTGAATACCATTTTGTTCACCTCAGCCCATTGTTCCATTGTGTCTAAGACCTTTTGGATACACTCTCTCTCCTCTCTAGTGTTGGCCATTCCTCCTATCTTTGTATCATCTGCAAATTTTATTAGTTCCCCACTAGCCCCATCATCCAGGTCATTTATAAAAATATTAAAAAGTACTGGGCCCAGGACAGAGCCCTGCGGCACCCCGCTTTTACTTTCTTCCAGTTTGATGTATAGCCATTTAGAATTACTCGTTATGCCCGATCATTAAGCCAATTGTGAACCCACCTCACTGATATTTTATCAAAGCCATACTTGATCATTTTTTCAATAAGAATGTTATGTGATACTTTATCAAAGGCCTTACTAAAGTCAAGATATACTATGTCCACTGCATTCCCCTGGTCCAACCATTCAGTGACTTTATTGTAGAAGGAAATCAGGTTAGTCTGTCAAGATTTATTGGTCATAAAGCCGTGCTGGCTCTGATTAATTAAAGCCTTCCCATCCAGGTACCTAATTAAATGTTCTTTAACGATTTGTTCAAAGATTTTTCCTACTATCGAGGTCAGACTTACCGGCCTATAATTTCCTGGGTCGTCCCTATTCCCCTTTTTGTAGATGGGGACCACATTTGCCCTTTTCCAATCTAGAGGGACCACTCCTGTTTCCCATGACTTATTAAAGATTATTGCAAGGGGTTCTGTTATTTCCTCTGCTAATTCTTTTAAAACTCTAGGGTGTAAATCATCCGGTCCTGGGGACTTGGTTTCCTTAATCTTAGCTAAATGTTCTCTTACCAAACCTTCACTTATAATCAGCTTGGAGTCCTCTTAACCCTCATCACTATCACCATTAATGTTGATATTTCCATCCATTTCTTGGGAGAAGACGGATACAAAATATGAATTTAGTAACTCCACCTGCTGATCCACCATGTTTGTGTGGGAATATTCAGTATAAGTCAAGTAAGCGGTCCTATCAGTGATTGACATCTTCCCCTGTATGCACAGTTGTAGAGTGGAGGCTGTCAATCACTCATAGGCCCGCCTCCTGCTTAGCTCCTCCTGCTCTATAATATGCTGCCTGCACATTGCACTGCATTTTCCAGCATCGAACAGGTTGCCTTTAACATGGAGCATAGAAATTATACTAGCGCTGGGCAATAACACACTGTGTGGTTCTGGAGGTTATTTACTGCTGTGTAGACTGGTTATGTAGGCATCCTGGGTAAATTTCCTCTCAGGCTATGATTTCGTCCATGCAGGCATACAGGAATTCAGTATTCATTGTTTAGCATATTCCATGCTTGAAGTAATAGAGAGAGCCAAAATGTTGCAGAAACCTGGCACAGACACCCCCACAGTATCTGACGCTTTGTCTATCCTGGCAGCCTCCTCATGTGGCACAGACCTGGACTCTGCATTACTAATGCATTACTTGCCCAGCATCTCGGCCTGCTATTTCTAGGTCTCAGACCTGTATCTGCTTAGCATTGATTTGTATTTTTACGCGAGCGCAGCTGTTCCAGGCTGAATACTTTCTCAGGAAAAATCAATTTCAGTAGGATGGAAAATGAGCAACAAATTGTGAGGATTATTTTTTTTTCGGCGGTGTCTGAATCCGTGTCTCCTGGCAGAAGCCTGCACTTTAGCTCTATAGGTCCTGATGCTGATGACGGTTAACCCTTTCACCTTTATGCATCGATTATTTCAGCTCCCTTGTGTCAAGCTAAGAGTGTATCTGTATATAGACTGATCATTTACATTTATTTGAGACAATGGCTCCCTTCACACCTTGTTTGGGCTCATAGCAGGCAGAGATTTGCTTTTTTGGTGCACAGACAAGCAGAAGATGCGCAGCGCCGCCTAATAAATGTGGCACATTTTACTCCAACAATCTCTATATTGTAGGAAAAACAGTCAGCCAGAGGTTTCTCTTGCATTAGAAGCTGCAGGTGAAATATAGTATTGTGACTTCTGCCTAGGGGCTTAGCTATTAGGGGATGCAGAGGTAGCAATTGCTACCAGGCCCCGGAGCCTCAGGGGGCCCAAAGCCCTTTCTACAACTTAAGAACCCACCAGCATTATAAATAACAAATGGTAAGTGGGCTCCCAGTTACAGATTTTGCATTGGAGCTCAGGAGCTTCAAGTTATTCCTCTGGTTCTGCACATGGGGCAGCACGGGCTGGAAAATGCGGTCAACGCATTGGCTGGATTTTCCTGCTCAAACAGTCAGACTCAGGCAGGGATTTCTAGTGCCATAGATGGCTATGATGTAAGGAGACCTGATCTTCAGACCAGATTGAGTCCCGGAAGTGTGGACTGTAGTGCATGGGGCCTCACAGGTTAAATGTTAAAATGAACATCCATTATGTAATATGTGGCCATGGTTTTCACCCCACTGGCATTGCAGAATTAAAATCTGCGGTGAAATTCTGCAACATAACTTGCACCGCTGGTCAATATCCGCTGTGGATTTTTCTCTGCAATCCTCCAAGCACAATATTTTCATTGGAGGATTTCAGTTAAAAATAATGTACATCCGACAGACCCCATTATAGTCAATTGGGTCCCTCAGACTCCATTCATGTCCACTATATTTACAGTCCGTTTTTCTTTCTTGTGGTCCTCCAATACAGTAGACTAGAAGAGCGTTACCCTGGTGCATATGTGAACCTAGCCTTATTCACCCATCTGCGAAAATCACAGACTGCTTTGGAGCCATTTATTTTAATCAGCGCATGCAGGTGTCCATTCATTTCACATCTGTAGGAATAAAACGAATGGAATGCCCTATCTTGGTCTATTTCGTGGACCATGGAGCATGAAACTCTATGGGTACTTGAAAATCGCAGACACCATATGAACTCTATCTTTGGTGCTACGTTTTTCTCAAACCCACAGACGTAGAAAAGTATAGGAAATGGAGAGAAAAAAGTGTAAAAAAAAAAAATGGAAAAAGGAAAACAAAAAAATCGATCCGCTTTTCATGGTGCGCATATGACCCAAAAATAATCAGATTTTTGGATAGTCTTCTATATATATATATATATATATATATATATATATATATATATATTTTATATCACATACACTGATGTGTTATTCTAGGTTCACTCTAGCGTTCAGGTTTCCATTCTTCGGGTCCACTTGGAGATCCAAAAAACGGAAACCTTATCCACTTAAAAAGCAGTTACCCGCGGACCCCATAGCCTATAATGGGGGTTCGTCCAGTTTCTGACCGAAATGCATATTTTAAGCAGCCTTAGGGTGGGTTCACACTTGCGGCGGCACTCCGTCTGCCGCAAATCCGACCTAAATGTCGGAAAACAAGATAGGGACTGCATGTCCTGCATGTCCGACTTTTTTTCCGACTAAAAAAAATGGCCTCGCGGCACAGAGGGTGTAAGCGAACACCCAAGCATTGCTTTAAAAACCCATAGAAGTGAATAGGTTTTTAAGCAAAGCGTCGCAAACCTTTTCCTATCCAGTCCATATCCTGTTTTCCGACATTTAGGTTGGATTCGCGGCGGACGGAGAGCCGGTGCAAGTGTGAACCCACCCTTACATGGAGTCTGAATTTGGCTCCTGTAGAAGTCTTTGGTTCCATACTTTTCTTCTGATTTTACACTTTATTCCCTAAAAACTTCTGTGACCTCACCTCCGATAAATGCAGAATTGCATGCTGTATTATAAAGATGACTTTTAGGGAAGGATACTGCATCATGGAGCAATATAAAGGCACATGGATGGCCTACCAGTCCACAATTCTGTTTGTGTGCTGCTGTGTCACATACTTCATTCTGTATAGGGATGAAAGAGTTAAGTTCTCGCTAATTATCCTCATTCCCCCCGTCCTTGTCCCCCTCCCATCGTACGATGAATAACCTCTATTTAGTAATGCGCTTCATTCAAGAAATCTGCCTTCTCCATGTGAGGTTTTTTTTTTTCTTTTAACCATAGGCAAAGAAGGATACTAAAATTAGAGTCTCCGTGGAATTTAGGAGTGTTCCCATTATTGTGTATGTGCTGCGAAATGTAGTCTACTCATCACCCTATGGAGGACAGCCTGTACAGGGAGCAGGCCACAATGCTGACCTGCCGCTTTACTGGGAGCGCAGATCAGCTCCAATAGAGATGTCAGGTTTGGGAAGAGCAATAAATTACCCGACTGACCTTGTATCACCTCTTTAGTAAAAAGTGGTCATAATGGCAAGAAGTGCAAGCGTATAACACAAGCGGAGGCCTAATGCGATTATACACACGACTGGTCACTGCTGTCTCTTATCCTGGAGTCTGTTCGGCAGATCGAGAAAAGTCTTATCTGGGAACCTCACCTAATTCTTCTCTCAGTAGATCATTGTCCTCTTTTAGGAATTTATTTAGTTCATTTATCAAAGTGTGGGTTGCGAAGCAGCCATATATTATGAATAGTAGGGGAGCTTTCAGACCCCCACAGCCCCACGGATAGGTTAGGGTCACCTGAATGTGTCCCTTTGTGACTGATGCTCTGTTGCCAAGATGTCACCTTTTCTCTGAATATGGAAATAAGTGCTTTGGAGCAACGTTGTTGTTGATCCAAGAGTTCATTTGCATTTTGACAAAACAGTGCTATCTCAGCAATGGAGGTGCCGATTCACAAGGGGAATGCACAGGTTAGGGTCACCTGAATCTACTATCTCATCTCCAGGGCTAGGTAGATGTCTGGTGACAGACTCCCCTTAAGAGGTGACCACACACCATAAGTAGATGTCAGCTAGTAGCTCTTCCAGCCGAGTTCCTATTGATCTGACTGAGTGTATATGTGGTTTTACCAGGGAGTGGAGTAAGCCGCAGCCACTCTCCTTCAACATTCTCTGTTGGGAGAAAGTTTAGAGGCCCTCATTAAAAATAGGTGGTCGTCTGGGGCTGCCGGGAGAGCTGGATAACCATCCATCACCCAGATGTTGGGAGAGAGGAGGATGTATCTGATGCCCAATGCTTTAGTTTTTGAAGAGATAAGCCATCTTCCCATTTTGACCGCACACCCACTTGGCTCAGTTAAGAGTGCCTGTGTATGGGGGTAGAGTGAGGAGAGAACTTCTGTCAGCTATCTACTGTAATTCCGTCCACATGGTAATCCCATTGAATGACAGTACAGTTTGCCTGAAATTTATGTTTATGGACTACATTTATACAGATCTAATTGTAGACCGGTTATACTTGACCCTGGAAATCCTTCTAAGTCGTCTCCTCAAAATTGGGGTCAATTGTGCCTTGACGTTTGGAGAGCGCTTGAGTACCAGACACATGACTATACAATATACTGAAGCGTTCCTGTGCGGTTCTGCTGCAGACCCTTCAATCTGCTCATCACTGGGGCTGTCGTGAGTTCGATTTCCCCCCTCCCACCAATCTGATATTGATGACCTGTCCTATGGGTAGACCATCTGCCCCTGATTTTCCCAGCATTCCTCTACCCCTTTAAACTAATATTATCTTCACATTGCTGAATTATTAGAAGTGCTGGAAGGAAACAAGTGTCAATATTTCCACAAGTCCTGACTACATAATGTTGTCTTGCCTATAAATGTGAAGGTTTATTCTTTCCATCTTGCCCCAGGTGGCAGATTTTCAGTAATTATTATCAGCGCCCATGGCCAGTCAGCCAGTCAATATAGAATCCGCTTAGAGATGCAGGAGCACGCGCCCACCAAACTGCGGCAAGCACTGGTGCATTGATCCCGGCAATTAGGCTTGTGTGGAGAGAGGAGGGGGCTTCAGGATTCCTCATGTCATCTGTTGTCTCTGCATCCTCCATACCAGGGCTGGGGCTTGTCCGGTGAGCTGGACTTGATGCCGTCTAGTTGAGACCAGCTGAATCTTGGCACGTGTTGTCATAGCTGCCAGGAAGCCTGCCGATCATTGTTCTGTTCACACATTTCAGAAAGCGTATGTGGCCTGATATGAAGGCAGTGAATGTACGGATCCTGAAAGAGTTTTTCTCTTTAAAGGGCCTTTTAGAAAATGTACATAAGGCTTCCCTCCCTGGGTTCTGTGATCGGAAGCAGGAACCGGGTCACCTTCTCTCTCCTCTCCTGTTTTCACCACTAGTTACCTGTGCTATGTGGGCTGGCTTTATTGAATAGAAAGTTGGTGAAAATGGGAGAGAAGGTGGGGTGACCCAGAGCTTGGGTGCTGGTCCGATCACATGACCTGGGGTCTGAACCAGCTTGGAACCCCTGGGTACAGCATCTAAAAGCCCCTGGAAGAAGCAAGTCAAAATATTTCCTGGAGAACCCTTTTTAACATGTGAGGAAATGTGATTTGCAAAAGGGGGTGCAAGTGATGGTAGGAATAATTGGCACCAAGCATGTCATGTCCATTTTCCTTAGGGTAGGTCATCAATATATGACCCGGGACACCTCTGGTCAGCTGTTTGAAAAGGCAGCGGCTGATGATGTCACATTCATCAGTCACATGGTACAAATCCAGTCCCCCTTCAAGTGAACATGTAGGAAATGTATGGCACATGTACAGATCAGCTGATTGAAGAGGTCGAGGTGTTCAACTGAGTACTGAGACCTCTTCAATCATCTGGGTGTTTGGATCCCCACCTATTGGTGACCTGTCCATCAATATGCAAGTCCTGGAAAATTTCTTGAAGGTTGGGTTTACACAGAGCTTTTTGTTGGGTCAAAATCAGACCCAGTTCTGGCCTTGGCTCAAGAAACTGCTAAAAAATTGTTTTGTTTTTCTGAAAAACGTTGTATGTGAAGTTACTCCTAAGGTGGCTTACATGGCAGAAATACATATTGGAAACATCTGACAAGTATTTCTGCTTTGGTACCTGTGACAGAAATCTGGGGCTGAGCCTTGGGTAATAACTGTGGTGTTGAACTGGTGCGGGTAAACCCCATTGGGACTAGTCTGCGTGTGACTACCCAGTCTGGTTTCAGAGCTGTTTTCAAAGCCAAAACCTCAGCAAGATAAGAACATGGTGGTTCCCCACTAAAAACAATGGGACTGTTGTGGCCGTTTTGGGTGCATGTAGTGATGTGGCGCCCACTAGAGCCCCCTAAGTCCCTTTATGTAATGATTTGGCAGGGGTGCCGAGGGTGGGGCATCCATCAGTCTGTTATATAGCGTTGGGTATCTTGTATGCTCTACTACAAAATATGTTTTTACATATACAGACCGTAATTTTCCTTTTTTTGCTGAGCTGATTGGGGAAGGATCTGGTGGAAATGTCCGCGTGGCAGTGTACTCCGGCTAACCATTTAACAATATCCGTTTCTAAATGTAACATTTAACCCCGGCACAGCTGGTGCAATCTTTTCTCATTTATCATTTTGGTACAAAGAAAAAAAAAATTAATTGAAATTCTCCTCACCTTCCCGGCGACCAAAACTCAAATGTCCATCAAAGCAAACAGCTTTTCCTTTTAACGGCGGCGAGCGTCTTTCCATCCGTTAATTATTTATGCCGTATTGTTTTAATCATTCTGCTTTGATATATTTTCTCTTTTAGTCGTTCGCTCTTTTCCTGAACGGGTTATTTCATCTTTCTATTGAGATAATATTGGAAGAATCTTTTAGCGTCAGGACTCGAGGAATCTAACAGATCCGATGAATGATATAACTGATGGTGTATTCCCCGTAATGTGTGATCTCTATTTCCATGTAATGTAACGCAGCTAGTGTATCCATAACTCATATATCGCACCACTGATGGACGATGGAGGGATGGAAGCTGAAAAGGCAAAATATCTGCTGCAGATTTGCAGCAGAATTTGCGTCAAAATTCGCATTTTATGTGCATTTTTTTTTTAAATTTGCTCTTATTTACACCCTATGCATTGCAGAGGGTGAAATATGTGGTTAATATACACAGCACTGGATTTGCAGCAAGTGGATGAGATTTAGTTTAAAAAAAAAAAAAATATATATATATATATATATATATATATATATATATATATATATATATAATATGTATATCACTGCAGATTTTCCACTATGAAGAATCTGAACGCAAATTCCAAAACATATCTAAAAATCGCCTTAGTGGTCTGCTCACTCAATGATTTTGTGCTAAAATCTACACTTCAAACTGTGTCCCATTGGTTTCGTTGAGAAATATAATTGATGGGTCACATGGTCACTTTTATCCCCCCTGCAATTTTTGAACCCTG